>LOJH01060533.1:0-11113 GCA_001685095.1 Ellobius talpinus
ATGAGTGAGTACATGTGATAATTGTCTTTCTGGGTCTGAGTTACCTCATTCAATGTGATGTTCTCTAGATCTATCCATTTGCTCGCAAATTTCAAGATGTCATAATTTTTTTCTGTGTAGTACTCCATTGTGTAAATGTACTACATTTCCTTATCCATTCTTTGGTCGAGGGCATTTAGGTTGTTTCCAGGTTCGGGCTATGACAAATAATGTTGCTAAGAACATAGTTGAGCACATGTTCTTAGCACGATTGAGCATCCTTTGGATATATACCCAAAAGTGGTATTGTTGGGTCCTGAGGTAGGTTGTTACCTAATTTTCTGAGAAATCACCATACTAATATCCAAAGCGGCTATACTAGTTTGCACTCCCACCAGCAATGCGAGAGTGTTCCCTTTACCCCACATCCTCTCCGGCATAAGTTGTCATCAATGTTTTTGATCTTGTCCATTCTTAGAGGTGTAAGATGGAATCTCAGAGTTATTTTGATTTGCATTTCTCTGATGGCTAAGGACGTTGAGCATTTCTTTAAGTGTCTTTCAGCTATTTTAGATTCATCTGTTCAAAGTTCTCTGTTTAGATCCGTACCCCATTTTTTAATTGAATTATGCAGTAAGATACATTGTAACTACCACAAAACATCAACATTTTGATGTTAATTTTCAGGACATCATATGTCCTTTTGTGTTTGACCCAAGTAATGTATTAAGAGACATCATTGAACTTTTGTGAGATCATAAAGAAGCCATGCTGTGACTCTAATTCAGTTTGCTGCCCATAGGGTTCACCTCTTACCTTTAAAATACCTTGGATGACATCCTTTTCTAGAATTCTTGGCCTCTGTTTACATGACAACAGATCCAAATGCTTATTGAAATATTACTAATGGGGACTAGTATCTAATAGTTAAGGAAGGGCTAAATCTCAGTGGGTATGCGCGTGTTCTGGAGAATGCAGTGGTTTAACAAGCTTAGCTTTTATTTTCAGCCAGTGTTTAAAAAGGCTTTATGGGTTCACTATGTCCTAAGTCAATTTTAAGTAACCGTTCGCTCCTTTATGACCAATCATAATTACTTTCCTATGGTCAAAGAGAGGTCTGTCCCTGATTTCCAACATCAACTGCTAGCTGTGGGTAGTTATGGTTTTTCAAGCTGTAAGCAGTTTGCTTTCTCGCCTCCATGCCCAGGGTACAAATAAATAGATACAACAGCGTATTGATGCCTGTTTTCCAAAACTCCTCCCGTTGGGATACACATTTTTAATATAATAATCTGACTGCACTATGATGAAATATTCTAGAATGAATGAACTCGTAAAAATTCATTGGGAATGCCTGTTCCTCAATTAAGGAAAGTCTGTCTATGGAGCTTAGGAGAGGTGCTCGTAATGAGTAGAAAGCTCAGTCATGTTTCCCACAATTGTTGCAGCTACCACTTGTGTTTGGGTTGCACAGAGTGTGAGTTTAACTTATCCTCTAAGGTCAGGCCCCCCTAACCTGCTGTGCATTGGTTCCTTCAAAAAGAAGAGAAAGGGCTGATTTTTAAGATTCCGTTACTGTTCCATTTGGAAAACTAGCAAAGCTGGCTGTCCAAATAAAACAAGTTTTCTGAAGAATGTGCTGGATCTGAATGGTTTCAGCTTCCACCCCAACATGAATATCATGTAAGCGCAAGAGGTTATCAGAATTGCAATTATCTACTTGACGGACAATCCGTGGACCGCCTTGAGGTAGCTGTTCCCCTAGGCTTGCCCTTACTTTGCCTTGTCCTTCCTCTGCTTTACACATTGAGGAATTATGACAATTGAAGAGCCATCTCTGGAGTACTTACTACACTGCCTGTGATCTCCCGGCCTCGGCAGAGCTGTGTGCTGAGCCGTGGATAACCAGAAGGACTTTTCATGAGGCAGTTTACTCTGTTAATACAGAACGCTTCGGCAAAGTGATCTGAGAGAATCTAAATGACCAAAGGACACATTTAGAATTTCTCTGGCTCCAGGAAACTACAGAGTAAAAGCCTGGGACAAATGAATCTAGACTGCTAGAGAGAGAGTGTGGGTTACACAAAGCATCTGCCAGCTACTTCTGGAGCAAAAACAGTTGCATTTGTCTAGACTTTATTTATGATGCATTTTTGGCATAAGTTGTTACTGCTGGAAGCCAAATTATCAGTCTCATCTAGCAGATTACCTCCAAGGAAGAGTCCCAAAACATGCACGGGTATTTAAAAATTTAAACAAATATATTTTTAGTATGTCTTCTGTGTCTAGGAGGTGCCTAAGACCCATTGCATCTCTATTATTATTAGTAGTAATAGTAACACCATCATCACCACCATCACCACCATCATCACCATCACCATCATCATCACCACCATCATCATCATCACCACCATCATCATCATCATCACCATCATCATCATCACCATCATCATCATCACCACCATCATCATCATCACCATCATCATCATCATCATCATCATCATTATTATAAAACCAGAAAGAGAGCAAATAAGGAACCAGAGACCGGCATATTCTTTTTCCATCTCTCTGCATCCCAAGCAATCGATCTTTTAGAGGCTATATATCTTCTAAGCCTTTAATTTTGCTTCAAATCCTGCTCATTGTCTCATGGATTTCGCTGAGTTGGGAGGTTTTGGGTTCAGGCAAAGGGCCTTGGGAGGAAGAGAGCTGTGTTTCTCAGAGTGGCCCCTAGAAGAAGCTCTCCCAGAAGCTCTTGCCAGTCTGCTGAATATATTTCAGTTTCATGTCAACATTTTTCCCTTTGTCTATTTAATGTGCTCAAAAGCAAGCAGTACTCTTCTGCCTCCAAAAATATGGCCAAGTGGGTGTGTACGCAAGGAGAGACTAGCACAGTGAGTGGCAAGAAGGAAGCCTTAAGGAAAGCTCTGCTCTGGCTGCCCTACCTTCCAAACTTCTTGTGTGTCTTTTCTGCATGAGAGCCATGGCTATGGAGCTCTTCTGTTTATGGGGTGGGGTTATTTCTTACACAACTGAGTTCTGAATCTATGAGATGGCCACAAGGAAATGGTAGAAGAAGCTCACTTAGTGTAAACATTGCCTTCAGTGCTGAGTTCCTAATGTGGGTTTCGTTTGGGTTTCTGTGCTACACCAGTCAATTCTACTCTTCATGGAAGCTAACAGTACAGCTGGCAGCGGGTGCACACATTATTGTCACCTGTGCGGCAGTAAATAACTTGGGCTGGGGTATATCCTGGAACCCCAACTTCCACCAACAAAAGCGTGGAGCCGCAATTCTGTCTTGCACTTACCACTAGGTACTTTCACAATTCTATTCATTTGTTATTAAGTATACGATGCAAGCAAAGCAAAATGCCATGTAGTCTCATAGCTGACGGCCTTCCTGCTTTTGTTCACCGTGTGATCTATGCTGCACTCCTTGATCCGGAAGGCGCTCAGCACACAACAACTTCTTGTAAGGCTCTAAAGCCAATAGTTTGTTGCCGTTCCCTGTTTGTGCTGATGCTAATAAGTGCTACTTGTGATGTCTATCTCAAATAAATAAAATACGTCATATTTTAAAATTTATTAAGTGTGTAAAGTCTCCTTCAAATAGGAATTCAGTTAACCTATTGTATAGTTAAAAAATCTTAAACAGAACAGTGAGACATAGAAACTGTAATTAACTATAAAATGCAAGCTAACAATAACCAAAAAATGAACATAAACTCTTCAAGTAGCCAAGGGCCAGCCATGACCCTGACAATACAGATCAGTATTGGAATCCATGACCCTGACAATACAGATCAGTATTGCAATCATCAAAATTCATTTGTCTTAAGCCTTTATCTTGCATCTTGGGCAGCACATCCGTCTACTCAATCCAACCCTATTCTGAACAAGGATATTGACAAATTTTTGAGAACCAAAGCATGAAGTGGAACCTACCGTGTGTTATGGTATATCCCATAGTGCACAATTATTCTATAGCGGGCCACACTACAGCAGGGTTCCACCCTTATGCTCCGTTCCCCGTTCTCTGCCCTACTCTGTTCTCTTCTGGTGTGTGTCACATTCCCCCAAATGTCTTGCAGTCAAGGAACTGATATTGCTCCTTTCGACACAGTCCAACATCTAAACAGAACACTTTGTAGTTTATTTTTAAATCGGTGCCTAGGACAAATCCCTGGGGAGGAAGCAGATGGCGGTGGCAAGAATCTCCTCTCTACCATATTTCCCTTGGCTGCCTCTCCTTTGTCCTGAGTTCCAGATCCTCATTAGTCCAGACCCTTGGAGGCAGGGCTGAGTCCAGTATGTCAGGTTTACATTTTCATTCTTTTTAGAGAGCTGAGCATGAGATGGGCACTGAATATTACTCCCCTTAAGTTTTTCTTTTCTGAAGATGATACAGTATATTGTTTAATTACAGCGTCACTTTCTTAGCCCTCTCTCAGTGATCCCAATGTCCAGTGGCATCCAAGGAGAACCATTGGTTTGTAACATTTTCAAGATCATTATAATTGTTAAATAGAAATTTGTTTAGAAAAAAATTAATGTGTGTGTGCATGTGTGTGTGTGAATTTTGATATATCTAGACTCAAATCTAGAATCAAATATGATGCTGAAAAAATTGGGGAACCTGAGCTACTTCTTTCTTGATTTCTTTTGTTTCTGTGACTAACAAAATCAAGGAAATGGTGGCCATGGGATCCATTTCCAGGTTAGTTCTACAAACTCAGCACGTAAGATATTGAAAGAGTACAGCCCATATGTCACGGACTTGACCTGAGTGGGGAATGAAGAAGTGATAGACACGAAGACACACCTACAACGCACACTCCGGCGAAGTGGCACCAAGTATGAACAATACCTGGGAACCTCAACACGTTTATTTTGTATGTCACAGGGGCAGTGGTTAGTTTGTCTCAGTGGGAAAGCAGTCTCAAGTTGTTAACATCCAGGAGGAGGAAACTGTGATTGACAGCTTTTGCAACACTGTCCACAATCACACTCAGACCAGAGGAAGGCTTTGCCGTTGTTCCCTGCTTCTTCACAGGGGGAAAGTATTTACCGTCCTGAAGCATTGGGTCCTTTACACTCACTTAGGACTTTTTCACTCTTTATACCTTCTGTCAAGGTTTCTTCTGCTCCCTACTATCCATAGACTTTTCTTGGGTACTGTCCTGAGAAGTTATGTGGTCAGAAAGAAGGTCTGAGTCTTATTCTTATGGAGCGCTTCGGGAACGTGGGCTTTAAAAAGACTGATCTGGGCTTTGAATTAATAGGTGGGAGCAGAATGGGTGCGGGTAGGCATCTGGCTTCTCTAACAATACAGTCAAAGGGAGTCTGGAAGAAACAAAGATAGGTGCTCCCTGCTGACTGAAGGTAATTGTTCAAGGCCATTGTAAATCCTGTTTTAAAGGCTCAAAACTGGTCCAGAAAGAGATGTACGGGGAGAAAAGAGTTGGAAGCCCTATAAAAGCAATGAAGAGGTACCAATGTGGCGACAGATGAGTTATCCACCAGAGAATGCATTCCTGCATAATCAGAAACTGAGCACACTGGGACTCTGCCAATTTTTATCAAATACATTACTCAGTAGTCTATATTCTCTAACTCAGAGCAGCATAAGGGTGACAGAAAATTATGGCAAAGAGCTCATTTAAAAATATTTTATTTAAGTTTTTGTTTCATTTTATATACCAACCACAATTTCCCCTCCCCCACCTCCTCCTGCTTCCCCCAACCTTCCCCCCTCACCCAACCCACCATCCAGCCTCAAAAAGGATAAGGCCTCCCTTGGGGAGTCTACAAAGTCTGGCATATCAAGTTGAGGCAGGACCAAAGCCCTCCCACCTGTGCCAAGGCTGAGCAAGGTATTCCCTTTGTGGAGGCCCCAAATTGTGAACCTGTTGCCACCTTGTCTGTTAGTCGGAGAGTTTGGAGTTTGCTCAAAATGGTTGGCAAGTGTAGTTGCATGTCCTGACCCAGGATGGGGTTACTTGGTTCTTCTGACATTAAGATGGTTCATACAAGTAGATCCATTCCATCCTGACAGATGATCAGGATGTGCAAATGGACTTCTGCTCCTTCTTTTGTAATGTGAGGTTATCTGGGGAATGGCTGCCTTCAGGATACTTGGTCTAGGGTAGCTTCACTACCTAAGCAACAGAATGCTAATGAGTTGATACCTCAAAATATTAAAGCAATTAACTGTTCGAGCTGTCTTTTGTATCATGTTAAAGAAGTCTATTGTTACCTTTGTCCTCCCTTTGTGTTGGGGTATAAAAGTGTATGGAAAAATTAACATGAACAATTTCAGTATTCACTGGAAAGACCTCCTGGTCCTATTCTATGGCTTCTGTTTCATTATTTTTCACATTTTTTTACTTATATTTCTAAATCCCCACACCCCTACCCTGGCAAGAAGTGTTTTTGTCAAGGCTGGTCCCCGACATCTCTCCACAGGGAATGGGCTCCAAAAAGCCATTTCATGTTCTAGCAATAAATTCTGGTCCCACTATCAGTGGCCCCACAGACTGCCTGAGCCACACAACTGTCACTCACATTCAGAGGGTCTAGTTCAGTCCTATGCAGGTTCCCCAGCTACAGTTCAGAAACAGAGAGCTCCCAATAGCATGGTTCAGCTGTCTCTGTGGATTACCCCATTATGATCTCTACCCCTTTGTTCATATTATCGCTCCTCCTCTCTTTGATTGGAGTCGGCTCAGTTCGTAGCTGTGGATCGCTGCATCTTCTTCCATCAGTTACTGGGTTAAGGTTCTATGACGACAATTAGATTGGTCATCAATCTGATTACAGGGGAAGGCCAGTTCAGGCACCCTCTTCACTATTGCTAGGAGTCTTAGCTGGGGTCATCCTTGTGGATTCCTGTGAGTCTCACTAGCACCAGATTTCTCCCTAACCCTATAATGGTTCTCTGTATTGAGATATCTTGTGCCTTGAGCAAAGAGTTTATTTGAATATTGTCTCATCTACAGACAGGATGACTACCCACAGGTTCTCTTTGCTTCCATGATTGCACCATTTTTAACTGATGAAAGTCAGCACTAAGTCAAAGATATTAGTGTAGATTGGGTTTTATAGATGGTACGCGATCTGCGATAATTGGTATTCAAATCATCTTTAACTTCACGGACGGTAGAGCCAAGCCAAGATGTCAGCTAAACAACAGTATCTTTCAGGAGAGATCTGATGTTACTGTCAAAGTAAAGAGTGGCCAGAAGGGAACAGAATTACACTTACCGATTAATTGATTAACTTATCTACTATCATGCAAACAGAGTATCTGTGAACTAATTAGGGTGATGCCTGCACATGGCTGATAACTGCCTGCTTTGTGTTATATGCACTATATTATATAGATAGCCATCTATTTTTAGCAAAGATTATAGATTGAGCAACTGGAAATTATTTAATCAGCTGAGCAATTTGATCCATTAATGATATCTGGATTATGTCAACTAGTAATTGTTATTTGCTTAATACATACACACAAGAACAATTGTAATGACTTCTAGGCTACTAGATTAAAAGGATGAGAAATGCTGAAATTTTTTATACTATAACAAGCAAAGATGAGTACACTAAGAATATAGTTAATCAGACCTTATTTAAGGGCCATAAAGATAAACTATTTATATGCAATTGTCCACTAGAATGCTAATCTTGAGGATTTATGCATGAAGACAGTAGCCAACTTGCTGTGTAATGTCTAGATTAAAATAAAAAAATTTCTCAGTTTAAGAAAATTCTTCAAGAGCACACAATTTACAGTTAAATATTTGAACTATTATTTGCAATAATACCAGTAAGTCCAATAATACATTTAAGTGCTTAAGAGATATATTAGCCTCTCATTAAAGAAATACCCTCTCATTTACACATGGGAAAAGGATGTAGTTTGAGAGAAATTATATGTCCATGTGCTTCTGTGTGGTACCAAAGCCTCATTCATGGAGGCAAGAACTCTACAATTAAACTACATGAACAGTCTTTCTGATTTAACTAACTTGAAATTGAATGTTATGTGCAATTTACCAGTGTCCTTATATCCAAATTTTATATTTTCTGCGAAAAGAAAGAAGTTCTCATGGACTTTAGTCAAAATTCTCTGAGAGAAACTAAAGCAGAATTATCATGAACATATAAAACACATTTTACACATTCTACTGTAATACTAGGCTAAATAAAATGCAGTACTCCTAGAATTAAAAAAGAGCTATTTTCATGAAAGATGGCAGGAGTAGAATCCTTATTGGTTGTCTATTTGTTTTATTGTTTGAGAATTCCATGCATTTATCTAATGTTTTGATCAAAGACATGCATCCCCATTTCTTCCCACTGAATTCTTCCTCTATCTGTATCCCCACCATTTTCCCCTTCAAGGTCATGTGCTCTCTGTTTATTTTTTAAGTCTATTGAGCCTGCTTAGTATTGCCTCTGTGTAGTGGGTGTATGACTATCCACTAAAAATGCTTGCCTTCCAGGGGACACATTCCTGGAATCCCTCAACTGCCATAGCTCCTTCACTACAGAGGGACTTTGTGCCCTCTTGTCTTCATGCGAGTGTTTCAATTGGCTTGCTATTATTCACATCCTGTGCAAGCAGTCACAGCCACTGTGAGTTCATGTGTTCAATAGCTCTGTCATATCTGTCAAATACTCTTTATGGGCACATATCCACAACCTCTGACTCTTACAGTTTTTTTTCCCAACCCCCTTCCATAATTACCCTTGAGCCTTGAGGTAAGGGGTTGTTTTATAGATATTCCATTTAAAACTGATCACTGTCTCTTATTCTCTATATGTTGACTAGTTATGGTTTAGTGTATTAAACGGCTTCTTGGTGTGGGAAGTCCTTCTGTAAATGTGTTGCTTTTATTGGTTAATAAATAAAGAAGGTGCCTTGGCTTGTGATAGGGGAGAGTAGAGCTATGCAGGGAAAACTAAACTGAATGCTGGGAGAAAGAAAGCAGAGTCACGAGAAGCCATTTAGCCCCTGCTGAAGACAGACGCCTGTTGCTGGACAGAACTTTACCCAGTAAGCCACAGCCATGTGGTGATACACAGATTAATGGAGATGGGTTAGTTTAGGTTGTAAGAGCTAGCCAATAAGAAGCTAGAGCTAATAGGCCAAGTGGCGATTTAAATAATACAGTTTCTGTGTGGTTGTTATTTTGAGTCTGAGTGGCTGGGAATGAACAAGTGGCCTCCTACAGCAGCATCTACTATAAAAAGCAACTTCTCTGATGAAGGTGAAGAGAAACATTTATGGGTATAAAACTAAGAGCTTGGAGGATAGTATATTACTACATCTATTTAGCGGAATAGTCGTATTAGGGTCTCATCTAGGATCTATGACCTAGCCAGTCATGAGTTCTCTACCCAATTGATGATACCAAGTATGGGTTCTGCCATGTGAAGAGGGATTTACACCAAATCATAAAATGGTTGGTTCTTCCTCAAATAATCATGGCATCAATGTGAGAGTGAACTCATCTTGCCAAGCCAGTTAAAAGCCTTATCAAACAGTGGGTTCACAGTTTGATAAGGCTTTTAGTTATTTTTCTACCCAATAGCATCCATAGACCCTTCAAGTATTCTGAATGCCAGAAGGTTCCAGGTTGATACCTATGATTTCTCCATGTCTTGTGATACAAATATGCAGTACCTTCAGCAATAACATCTTATTACCAAGTTCTAGAGGGCAACTGAAAACAATTGCAATCTCAATAATGTTGAGGGCGTCTATGTAAACCCACTTATCAGAAACTCCGAACCCATATCTGGCACATGGCTTCTGATTTGATATTCTGTTGTTCTGGGAGGCACTGTCTCTGTGGTAGGGTAACTTCATTATAATTATGTATATATGTTTGGCAATCTCACTAACTTGTTCAGGCCAGCCTTGAACTTGCTCTTTAGACAAACCGGGTCTTAAACTTGTAACCTTCCCAATTTGGCCTCCCAACAGCTAGGATTATGGACATGAACTGCCAAGCTGAGTTTTGTGTATTTTTCAAATGTTAGCCCTTGTTAATAATTTAATTTCGTTTTTAACAAACACTACATATGTGAGTCATGGTCTTTAAAAAGAAAACAAGATTTTGTATGTTCCTTTCCTATGCATTTTCCCTAGCGTCTGTTCTCTTTCTCATCAGCCAGTCTACTGATGAATGCATATTCACTGATGCACCCCTGTTCTGTTCACAGTTTCCAATGTGGGCCAACATTCAGGTGCCAGGGTTGATTCTAAGCTATCCATGACAGACCAACAGTTACCGAGCAGGAGGACTATCAAATATTTTGCGAACCATGGGACACTGCAAATAGATGTTTTAAGATGAGCACTTGAACGCAACTCATCAGAGTTAATATCTGTTGATTTGCCCTCCTTATATCTCATGGGGGAGAAATTAACACCTGTGTTATAAAAAAATGCTCGCCACAGGATGTCTAGAGTTTGTGCTTGGTTTGAAAGATGCTGATGTGCCACAGATACCTGCATACATTCTCATACCTGCAGTTCACATTCTGGAATAGGAGCAAAAGAGCTGATGCTACTCAAATATGCATGAGATAGCTGATACCTGATCAGAATGCCCCAGAAATGCTGGCACAGATTCAACCAGTAAATAAACATAAAACAGAGTTGATTTTCAATATAGAATTTCATCAAAACCAGATTATCTTCTTACATGGTTGTGGAAGGTGAATGCAAGACAGTATTTTTATCTTTCATTTGAGAGCCAAGGAAATTAAATGCAATGGCAAAACCCATTAAGCAAGTTTGGGTCAGGCACATCATTGCTTTTGAAAATCAGGAATTATTAACTGTCCTCACATCGGGTCCAATGCAATCCCATGATTGGAAGAATCAAAGACGAATTGAAAGGGACACTACTTGACAGTGCTCTTCTTCAGTATTTGGAAATGGGGCAACTGTCTTTCTTCACCACAGAAGGACATATTGAGGTTGGGAAACAAATGACATGCAGCCCCAGGAACGGTTGTCTCTGGTGCAGTGTTGGTTCTAGTTGTCTCTGATGGAGTGTTAGTTCCATGAAAGGTTGTCTCTGATGGAGTGTTGGTTCCATGAAAGGTTGTCTCT
>LOJH01060534.1:0-10444 GCA_001685095.1 Ellobius talpinus
CTGAATTTCCTCCTTTTCCACATGGTCACAGAAGTATCTATGGATATTCCATTCTGTACTACTCCTCAGGCCTTCCATAGTAGTTTTCAGGCTCATCCAGCAAGCTACACTGTAGCTAATCAATGACAGTAGCCACAAATAGTACATATTCAGGAGTACTGTAGTACTTCAACCCTCAGAGCAAGACCATTGACAGCATATGGAAGGCCAAACCTTGCAGCTAAACCTCAACTTTCACCCTGATTTCCCATTCTCAGCACCCTAGAGCAGTAATTTGCAGCTTAGTCTCTCTGTGGTCGTCATCTGCACCACAAAACTCTTCCCCACCATGTGCCTTTCTACTTAACTCAGTGTGCTCTGAGGCTGATAACCAAGATCGCTGCGGTGTCACTCCAGCCTGGAGTTAATAGAGACTCAATTGCATTTCACCCTAGTAGGAGCGGCTTACAGGTCAGCACTGAGCTAATCAGCTAGCAGTTTATGCCTATGCTGAGCTGCTGCTGCTGGTACTGCTGCTGCTGCTGCTGCTTGTGGTGGTTGTTTCATAACCTGGGAAACTTCAAACAATACTTATTCAAAACTAAAAGTGCCAGCTGAAATGCTAGAAAAGCCATCTTCTCATTTTCTGACTGAAGATTGGGCATGCCTAGTAACATACCCCTAAATTTGACTTCATTTTCCCTTCTAATTCTTCTCCCAAATATTCTACATTAAATTTCTATCTGAGGCTGAGAAATAATATAAATCATTAAGAGCTTTCTCAGCCTAATAGAGCCATGGTTTGACTTGTAATAGAAATTGCCTCTATTAATAAGGCACAATCGATTGCTCAAGAGTAGCATTTGATCAACATTTTAAGGTCTTAAATTTACCTTTTGACTAGGCAAGAAGTTTGCTTTTTTTAGTACTATTATGTAACCATTTTGTCCCATGTATTATAATTTATACAAGAATATATCTTTATCAATTATATACATGATTTGGTACATACTAAAGAGCCAAGTAAATGAGACATTATGGATCCTGACTGCCAGCTACATACTTCTTTACAGTCTGGCCTGCAGTCTTGCTTAGAAGCAAAGATTCTACACAAAAGGGCTGCTGATTATTGGGAGGGAACATGCATCTCTCCAAAAGAAGAAGAAAAGATGTCAAAGTAACTCCGTTTGCTTTATCCAAGGGAAGAAAAAATAAAGGATGAATATATTGGAGTCAACTAAGTGATGAAAACATAAAAATAAGGTTTAGACATAGTTTTACTGTTACACTGAATCTTAAATATTCCTTTTAAAAGCTCCTGTGCTGGAGACTTTTTGCCCATAACTTGTGATGTGGTTGTTCAGGAATTACTGGCTCATGAAATCTGATATCCCCAACATTATCATTAGGTTTGTGGCTTCATTGCTTAAAGAGCCTCTTAGAAGCGGTGGAGCCCCTAGGAAGTGGAGCCCAAGAAGTAAATGTTCCCTTGATTGGTAGCATTTGTTCTTGAGCCCCTCCCCAGCCTACTCCACTGCTTGCCTCTCATGAAGTCATGAGTTTTCACAGCTTAAAATAACAAAGCCATCAAAACACACACTGAAACTTCTGAAATCATGAGTCCCAAATAAATAATGCCTTGTTTAAGTTGCTTTTCTCAAGTATCTTGCTAAAGTTATAGAAATCTCACTAACATACTAATTAAACATTTTTAAAAATGGTGGGCATCATTTCTTTGGGAATTTTTTTAGACAGTGTAATTTAAAAAATAAGATAGCATCTTCAGCAAAGGGTAATAGCCAAATTAAAAAGCTGCATATAAGATTCTAAATAGATCCATACTTATCATCCTAAACAAAATTCAACTCCAAATAGATAAAAGACCTAAACACAAAACCTGAACACTGAATCTAACACAAAAGAAAGTAGAGAATAGCCTTGAACTCAGTGGCACAGAAGACAATTTTTTGAAACAGAACACGCTTACATAGACATTAAGATCAACAATTAATCAATGTGACTTTAATAAACTGAAAAGTGTCTGCAGGGCAAAGAACATCATCATTAAGACAAAGTAACAGCCTATAGAAAGGGAAAAAATGAACAACTACACATTCCTTAAAAGGTTTATTTCCAAAATATATAAAGAACCAAATAAACTAGACATCAACAATCCAAACAACCCAGTTAAATGATGAGATACAGATCTAAACAGAGAATCTTCAAAAGAGGAAACTTCAATGGCTGAGAAACACTTAAAGAAATGTCCAGCATCCTTAAGTTATCAGGGAAATGAAAATCAAAATTACTTTGAGATTTCATTTTATGCCTGACAAAATGACTAAGATCAACAAAAAAATGACAGTTTATGTTAGTGAAGATATGGAGTAAGAGGAAAACTCCTCCAGTGCTGATGGGAATGCAAACTTGTACAGCCACTATGGAAATCAATGTAGCAATTCCTCAGAATGTTGGAAATAGGTCTACCTCAAGATCCAGCTATACCACTCATGGGAATGTATACATAGGATGCTTGCTCCTATGCAGAGACACTTGCTCAACCATGTTCATTGCTGCTCTTGTCATAATAGCCAGAAACTGGAAACAACCTAGATGTTTCTTAAGAAATGTATGGATAGAGAAAATGTGGTAAATCTATATAACGAAGTTATTACTCAGCCATTAAAAAGATGAAAATCACGAAATTTGATGATAAATGAATATAATGAGAAAAATAATCCAGAAAAAGAAATAGAAATATAGTATGCATTTGCTTGTAAGTGGATACTATCTATTAAACCAATGAAATACAAGCTAATGTCTATAGAACCACAGAGGTTAGATATAGAGTAAGGAACTTGGGTAGGATAAATATCATTAGGAAAGGGAAAGAGATTAGATAGTTACGGATGTATGGAGGCTTGGATAAAAATAAATTGGGGAGTGTGGGAGAGGGAAATGATGGAGGGAATATGGAGAGAGAAAGTTTAAATTAAGGGCCATTTGAGGGGTAGTATAGGAACCTAATAGAATAGAAGTTTCCTAAAATGTAAATATATATGAAGGAGATCTATCTGAAATTGCCAAATAATGGAGAAAGTCAGAGCCCCAACTAGCCATCTCTTGTCACCAAAGGAGGCTTCCAGTACCAGGATTGGAATGCATATAATTGAGTTGTTGGCCAAAGGGGTCTCACAAGAATCCTACATAAAACCCAGGCTGTTGCCAAGACTATAGGTTACTCTCCAAAACCTGACAGCAAGACCCCATTGCTGAAGATAACACCTACCCAACTCATTAAACATGGAGAAATTGGATTTTTGCTTACACTCCTACCTTCCAGTGTCTTTGGTATAGGAAAGTACTCTGCACATTACCGAAAGAGAAACATGAGTACCAGGGCAACCACAAAGCCTCTGATCTAGAATTCTGTCTGGCCTGCAAAATATGCTAGGGTAATGGTGATCCAAATCGTGTGGGAATAACCAGCCAGCATCTGATTTGACTTAAGGCCCACTACAGAAGATAGAACCCACACCCAGTACTGCTTTGACAAAGAACCTGCCAGCAGAAAAGGGACCTAGGGTAAAACCAAAGAATATAGATCTAAAAGAGAAGATCAGTGCCTTGCTCAGCTATCATCAAAGAAGCTTCCTCCTGCAGCAGATGAGAAAAAATGCAGAAAACCACAACTGGACAATGTTCATAGAGTGAGAAACCTTGGAACAACAAACTCTAAATGGGGTGTCACCATCAAATTCCTCTTCTCAGTGCTCAATGAACCCGAACCCTTTGGAAGAGAAGGTAGAAAGAGTACAAGAGCCAATGGAGGTGGAAGACACCAAAAACAATCAAAGCTTTCTAAGTCAACATGAGCAAGCTCATATGAACTCACAGACTGAAGCAGCATGCACAGGACCTGCACAGGTCTGCACCAGCTCCTTTGTACTTACGACTTGCAGTTTAGTGCCTATTATGGATTCTTGATTGTGCACATTAATGGATTTCTGGGTTTATTTTGCCTTCTCTTGGCCTCTTTTCCTTCTTTTTTTTGTTTTGTTTTGTTTCATCTAATTCCAATGAGTTAGTTTTCATTTTATCTTATATTTTATTTTATTATTATCCCTTGTAAGTCTGTTTGGGTAGGGTAAATATCATTAGGAAATTTATAGACAGAAACAGAGTAGATATGGATGGAAAGGAAGGTGAGAAGACTGGAAGGATTAGCGGGAAGGAAAACAGTAATCAGGATTTATTATATGAGAAAAAATATATTTTCACTAAAAGTATAAAACAAGCTAAAGTGTTAGAAATAAGTGTTAGAAACAAAAAGACAAGTTTCAAACTAGGGTGGAATTTAGTCATAAAATGGTAAGCAGAAGTATCCGAAAGGAGATACCTCTTTCTGGCCTTGCTTGGGAGATATTAACCATTCTACCTTCACCAGTTTGTTAGGAATTGAATGTGGATGTGTTTAAATACTTTATTCTACAGCTGGTGGCATTGTTTTGGGGAGGTTGTGAAACCTTTAGAAGGTGAAGCTAACCTGGAAGGAGTGGGCAGTTAGGGAGTGTGTCCTAAAGGTTACATCATAGTGTCATTCTGTCCTAAGAACTCTACTTCCTTACTGCTCATGTAGTGTTATCAAATTCCTATCCACCATCACTACAAAGACCTGCAAGGGTTTTCCTCAAGGGCTTTGCCAAGTACTGATGGGTGTAACACTGTATGGAGAAATTTAACTGGGGCTAAAGATGGAACTATCCAGAAATCCTGAAGAGGAATTTCTACCAAGGAGATCTGAAAAGAAATTGTAATTCATAAAATAGCAGCTTGAGTATTCAGAGTACCACAGAAATCTTTAATGTGAGTAGGGTGATCTGGTCACTTCTAACATAAAACTAAACCTTGAAAGGATAAAAATATTGTCAAGTAATCTCTCTCCATCCAAGAAAAAAGCTGGGGCCTGCAAGATGGTTTGGTGGGCAAAATCACTTGCTACACAAACCTGATGACCTGAGTTGTATCTGAAGAAACTACATACAGTTGGAAAGACAGACAGACACAGTAACCAAAATCTTTCCTATGATTCATTTCCATGTATGTGCAAAAGTACTCATGTATACACACTAATAATATTTTTAAGTGAACAATGCTCAATAACATTTATTGAAACATGAAAATACCAAGCTATGAACTTCTTTTGAGATGTGGTCTCACTAAGAAGCCCTGGATGACCTGGAACTCAGAGTGATCCTTGCCACTACCTCCTGAGTGCTAGTATTAAAGACATGCAACACTGCACCCAACCCTATAATGATATGTAGTATAAATATAGATAAATATGGTAAAATGTTAAAGAATGAAAGATAATACACCATACAAATACTAATTAAAGGCATGCTACACAGAATTTTGTAATATTTAAAATATTCTGTCAAATAAGTATGTTTCATAGGAACCAGTATGAAATAATTTCTTTCTTCCTTTTTACATTTCACTGAAAAAAATCAGCCTTTTGATAGACTTTATTTGCCAGGAAGAATGGTCTATAGTTAACATTTTCTTTGGACCACCAATCAGCTCCCAAATAAAGACACAGAGACTTATTAATTATGAATGTTCAGCCTTGGCTTAAGCTTGTCCTACTACCTCTTTGAAATTAATCTAATCTGTTTCCATTCATCTACATTTTAACTCAGGACTTTTACCTTGATTTCATTCTGTATGTCATACTTTCCTGCTTCCTCTGTGTTTGTCTGACTAGCCCCTGCCATCTCCCTGGCATCTCCTTTTCTTTCTTCCTCAATCCTAAATATCTACTACTACTTATTCTCCCTGCCTGGAAGTTCTGCCTATACCTCCTCCCTCTCTATTGGCCACTTAGTATTTTATTAGACCAGTCAGGTGTCTTAGGCAGGCAAGGTAAACCAGCAACACATCTTTTCATAATTAAACAGCTACAACACATCTTTATTACATAGTTAAACAAATATTCCACAACAATGATTCATCATTCTTCTGCTGGAACCAGCATATAGCCTCCACTTTGCTGACTCTGTATGCTTCCAGCAGAGCCTTTTTGTCCTGTGCTTTTTGCCTATGATGATGAAACCTGACATACCCAGAACCACATAGAAGCCCAGCCTATAGATACCAATGACCAGGGATTTTGTTGGCCAGATGAATGTGCTCTGGGCTCCAAACCACAACTTCCAGCATCTAAGAAGTTATTTCTTTGTTACTCATACTCCTATACCTTCAGCCCTTTCCTTTCTCCAGGATTTCTTCTGCCTTGGCCACACAGTCTATGCAGTGAACAGCCATCTTTTCATTTCTCCTGATGCCAAAAACCTTATACTTAGTCTACCTTTGGAAAATACAAGTATCTGACCTGTAAGATGCTCCTGTACCTTGGCTGCCTGGGTCATTCTGTCTCTACTCTCCCCCACACAGATATTGAAAGAGAATTTTCAGATGCAAACTGCCCATGTGGCTTCACATTTTTACATTGACCCTACACCATGGCAGAGAACAGGAAACAACAACCTGTTATAAAACTTTTATT
This sequence comes from Ellobius talpinus, assembly GCA_001685095.1. Lineage (NCBI taxonomy): Eukaryota > Metazoa > Chordata > Mammalia > Rodentia > Cricetidae > Ellobius > Ellobius talpinus. Next base: position 6,548 of record LOJH01060534.1, read on the forward strand.
ACAATTTTATTTAATTATTTACCTGACTGTATGTGTGCATATGCATTTGTGTACATGTGTACATATGCCCCAAAACACAAGTGAAAGTCAGAGTCTATCTTTGGAGAAAATCTATTCTCTCCAACTACCATGTTGATCTTGGGGATGGAACTCAGGTAATCAGTCTTGGCAGCCTTCACCATTATACCCTTTTAGCAAACGTGCAAACCCTGGTAAATAATTTTAAAATATCCTTTAAATATCCTTTTGTCAACTGTCTTCGGGTTTCTATTGCTGATGTCATGACCACAGCAACTCTTTTAAAGGAAAACATTTAATTGGGTGGTTCAGAGTTTCAGAGGTTTAGTCCTTTATCATCATGGCAGGACATGGTGGCATGCAGACAGACATTGTGTTGGAAAAGGAGCTAAGAGTGGAGAAGGTGCTACATCTTAATCCTACAGGCAACAGGAAATGAACTGAGACACTTGGTGTGGTTTGAGCACATATAAGACCTCAAAGTCCATCCATGCAGTGATACGCTTCCTCCAACAGGGCCATACCTACTCCAACAAAGTCGCTCCTCCTTATAGTACCACTCCCTATGAGCTAATGGGAACCAATTGCATTCAAACCTCTACAAGAATGACCCAGTGTGTATGTTATTATCAGGTGACAGGTCAAGGAAATGTAAATTAAAACCTGCACACTAAAATCAGAATGACAACAACTGTTGGTAAGTATATTAGGTTTCTTTAGATGAACAGAACTTATTTAATGAATATTATATATATATATGTGTGTGTGTGTATGTATGTAGGTATGTGCACATATTTATTAGAATGTATTACACACTGTAGTCCAGCTAGTCCCAAATGGCTCCCTATGATCTGAAGTTCCAAGAATCCAGTAGTTATCCAGTCCATGAAGCTGAATATCTTAGCAGTTCTTCAGTATACACCAGAATCCTGAAGAATTAGGGCTGTAATGGCAGTGATGAAATGGACTTACTGGCAAGAACTAGAGCAAGCAGGCATCTTCCATGCCCTTTGCATAAGCTGTTAGCAGAAGGTGTGACCCGGATTAAAAGTATAACTTCCCATCTCAAAAAATTCAAATTAAAAGTAGGTCTTTCCACTTCAAATGATTAAGACAAAAGCCCTCATACACATACCCAGCTGCTTGATATTTTTGTTAATTCTAGATGTAGTCAAGTTGACAAGAAAGAATAGCCAACACAGTAAGACTGTGAGGAAAAGGGAACCCTGATTCATTGTTGGTGGGAATGTATACAAGTATAGTCAGTATAGAAATTAGTGTGGCCATTTCTTTAAAAAACTAAAACTGGAGCTTATATGTTCTACAGCTATGTGACTACTTGGCATATACTCAAAGGATTCAACATTCTACTCTACAGATACCTGATCAGTCATGTTTATTGCTGCTTTATTCACAATAACCAGGAAATGGGAACAACCTACATGTCCATCAACTGATGAGTACATAAAGAAAATGTGGTACATTGACACCACGGAATATTATTCAAGTGCTAAGAAAAAGGTAATTATTAAATTCACAGGTAAATGTATGGGCATGGAAGCTATCATTCTGAATGAAGTAATCCTGATCCAGAAATCCAAATGTCACATTATTTTTCTTATATACAGATCCTAGCTTCTAGATATTAAACAAGTATATTTAAGTGGGAATTTAAGTATATTTAAGGGTAAAAGACAGGAAATTAGAAAGGAAGTCCATGACACAAAAAAAGAAGAGCTTTATGACACAGGTGGGGAGAATACACATACATATGTGAGAGATGAAGAGAAATGGGGAAATACTGAGAAGGCAGAAGGGTATGAGGGAAGGGGCAATAGAGAGGTGAAGGGGGAGCATCATGGTGAGATTGCATCAGAACTTCATTTGTACATTTTCCTTACTATTTTTAAGTACTTTATTTATTTACTATGTGCATCACATTAAATATTATAAAATTTTGAGACTTTCTCTGGGACCAAAACCTCATAAGAGAAGCAGCAAGAATTTTTATGGTAGTATGTTCCTGTAGGAATCCAACTAGGAAGATCCCCTTTGATCCAATATTTTCTGTGTTAATTTTTTGACAAGGAATTCCCTGATTGTTGTAAAACAAGCAAGAAAATAATACATAGAGAAATGAGATTTAGTTCATGATCCTAACCCTTGCATTCAAAGACAACTACTGTTAATGTTATTTTGCATGCACCATTTCCCAACCTTTCTCCTTAAGCATCGTAACACACATTGAAATCACATTTATTTTACAAGGACAATATCACAACTATACACTCATTTACAAATTGTTTTATAAACTAAACAACATATCAAGGACAGCCTTTCACCGATTCACTTAAATCATCTCACTCTTTGAAGTAGATACTTGTCATATTATTAATGTACTATGGCTTTTAACTATCCCTTTATTGACACAGTTTAAGTGTTTGAAATGTGTTATAATAACCACTGGCTCCATGACTAATCCCATTAAAAGCCTTAACTGTGTATACAGATTATACAATTTTATGTTGCTGGCTTCTCTTAAAGAAGAGGCATTTATTCACATTGTTCTCTAACTTCAGGAGTGCCATTGTACACTGTTGTTGCAGCACTGGGTATGTATAGTCTTTAAACTTTTCCAAAGTTCACATCTATTAATTTGCTAGGATGGCCATTTACAAAGTGTCAAAACTATGTTTTAGTGTCTAGAATCTGTGTGAGCTCAAACAGTCAACAGGGTGTATTTCTTCTGAAGAATAAAACTGATACTCTGTTTCACATCCCTCCCAAAGCTCTCCAATGGCTTTTGCCTGTCGTTGGCTTGAAGAAGGTTGGCCTTATCAGGGCCTTGGTCTTCAGATGGTATTTTTCTAGTCTGTGTGTGCCTCAAAAGATCCCCCCTTTTCAATAAGAATTTACTAGGTTGGAGACCTATGACTATTCTTCAGGTATCACATCATCTTAATTATATTAAATTATCTAATTTTCAAATATGACAACATTCTGATATACCAATATTTAATTCTGTACAGCAGTGATAGAACAGGCAGTAGGCATGTGATAGGAGTGAAATATTAGTTTATTGCTACTAAAATGGTGTGTTATGGTGCTAGGTTCTCCTAGAAAACAAAAATAATAGGTTATATTTTGTGAGTATGTATATACATATTTGCTTGTGCCCCCATATCTCTATACACACATATGTATATCTCATAGTAGACAGATAAAATATGTATATAGATGTCATTTCTACTTCAAAAGGGGGACAATTGACTTGTACAATCAGGGAACTGAGTAATCACCAGATTATCAACAATCAATAATCTGGGGGTGAAAGAGATCCAATAGCATAGTTACTATTCAGTTCAAATGAATGAGCATCAGAAGCACTAATTGTGCAAAAGCTCTTCTAAAAGTCAGCATGTGTGTGACCCAGTAAGAGTTAATTTCCTCATCTTTAGTCTGAAGGCTGGAAATGACTTCTATCAGCAGCTCAAGCAATTCTGGTGAAATTCCCTCTCAGTCTTTTTTTTTATTAAAACACTGCTTGGCCCAGTAGCTCTAGTTTCTTATTGGCTAATTCTTACATCCTAATTTAATCCATTTATATTAATCTGTGTATCACCATGTGCCAGTGGCTTACTGGCAAGATTCTAACCAGCATCCATCTCAGGCAGAAGATCCATGGCATCCCTCGCTCTGTCCTTCCTCCCAGCATTGAGTTCTGGCTTCTCTGCCTACCTAAGTTCTGTCCTATCAGTCCCAAAGCAGTTTTTTTATTCATTAACCAAAGAAAGCAACACATGAACAGAGGAAACTCCTACACCCTTTCCCCTTTTCTGTTTAAACAAAAAGGCTTTAATTTTAACATAGTAAAATTAC
>LOJH01060539.1:0-11112 GCA_001685095.1 Ellobius talpinus
CGTATGGGAGCCGAGCAGGACGAAAAGCAGGCCTGTGCTCCCCTATTTACTACACGGTAATGACTTGATCTTTCCAGAATGCTCTAATAATTATAAATAGAGATTCTTTGAAATTTTAAGGGAAGATCTTCTTGCCCATATTACCAGTTTCTATGGAAGGAATTTTGAAAGCTGAATGGTTTTAAACCCTGCAATCTCGACACGAAATTCCACGGACGTGAGAAGCTCTGTGAGATTGTTCCTTACAAGTGCAGCAGCCAGCAGAGCTGCCTTACTCTCTGCTGGGGTTAATTAATGATGCGATTTGCAACAGCTACGTGGACAGAAGGCAGGACAGAAAGCACACATCCTTTTCTCTTGCTTTTCCATGTTGTTCAGGCTTGCTAGCAAATCGACCTTGTAGGATAAGCGCCATGTGCTTGGAAATTAATTGGAATTCACTGTGGTACTGCGTTGTACCTCATAAAGAATATAATATAATGCTTCTCAAATACAGTGAGGGTTTTTGGAAGTGATTTTCCTTGGATAAGTTTATAAGAATAAAAATCCAGTTGATTTTCATGTTTCTCATGGAGTTTTGCTGAAAAAAAATGTTAAAATTGATTTATAATTTTGGTCTAGTACAGCAAAGTACAACGTGAAGCTTTATTTTTTTCCTCTTTGGATTAGGTGATTGACAGATTCATGAAGAAACAAATTAAAATAATTTGTTTTTTATTATTGTTGATGCCTGTGTTCAATCTTCTAATATCCTTCTATCTGACTTTAAGCAGTATTTTAAGAATAAAGCCCACAACCTGCTACTGTTTTACAGCAGGTCATGATTAGCATCCAACTTGACAAAACTGTTATGTTCATGGTAGTTTTTAATAAAAACCCGTGTGTGCCAAGTGCTTTAAAGTAAAACAACTATACTCAGAATTATTGAAAGAATAATTCATGTAAGAAAAACTATTTAAAAATTCCCAGTATTCAAGATAGTTCAAGACTCATGAATATGACCTAATTTTAGAGAAAAATCAATATATCCAAACTAACTTTAATGGAAACTAATGCATACAACTAATTTTGAATATTCTTTTCCAGGCTTTTTTGAGTATCTGGATTCCTGGCCGTGTCTACCAAAGTGAACATGTGGAGCTTGAGGACAGGAAATGTGAATCACGCCCCATATGATTGTGATTTACACTAAAGTCTCTGAACTAATGATGTAAATACAGTCTGATGGGGTTTGTTCTAAATTTCACTTGAAATGCAATGGACCCTGCAGAGGTCAATGTGGTCTTTGCAGTTATTTCCATGGCAACAAGAACTGGTTTCAGAAGGACTGATAAAAGAAATAGAGAAAAATGTATGAAGGCCCAAAGCAGCAACAAACTACTTACTTCACAATTTTGAATAGGAATAGCTCTATGTTTTACAAGCAAATGTAGAGATTATCAGTTGAATATCATAAAGTTTCCGTCTCTAAGGATATGCAATTTCTTCTTTGAGTATTCACGTAAAGGGACCATTGAATATCAGATGCTAAATATATAATCTCCCTCTCTCTTAGGATTAGTGGCTCTATTTTTAGCCTGAGTCAATTCATAAAAATCAATGATTTATTAGGTCCAATTATATCCACAAACTAGTGTTTAGATTACTCAATCTTAACTCTTTTTGACTATTAGAATCAATTGAGCATCTCAAATGATAACAATTGCCTTGCCCTAACTTCAGACTAATTAAAGCAGACACTCTGGAGAGAGGGGTCAGAGTTGCTACTATATAAATCCTCATATCTTACCTATTCAGACCCTTTTCTTGAATAGAGTAACTTTATTATTTTTTAACATGTCTGCAGGGAAAACTGGATAGAGTTTATATCTCTTCATTTGTGATCCTGTTTTCTAAATCTGGGTTTATTTTAACGTGATGAATTTATTTTTCTTACTGCTTATGTGACCAGAGAGAGATTTAATTTTTCTGTAGGGTACAATATTTGTTGTACAGCATTTATTATCAAGACTTTATAAGTGGCTTTATTTGCTATGTCATGATTAGACTTTATTTAATTCTCATGGTGTATATTGTAGTAGCATCATATTGAATGATGTGGGATTCCTTTCTGTATGTTGTGAATATGTTTTATTACCATTGGTTAATAAAGAAGTTGTCTTGGTCTATGGCAGGGCAGAATATAGCCATGCAGGAAATCTGAACAGAGATATAGAGAGAGAGTAGGTGGTGGGAAATCTGAACAGAGATATAGAGAGAGAGTAGGTGGAGTCAAGGGGATGCTATGTACCTGCTGAAGGAGAAGGATGATAGAAACTTACTGGTAAGCCACAGCCTCATGGTAATACACAGGTTAATAGACATGGGTTAATTTAAGATATAAGTGCTAACTAGGAATATGCTTGAGTCGTTGGCCAAATAGTGTTGTAATTAATATAGTTTCTGTGTGATTATTTGGATCAGAGCAGCTGGAAAACAAAAGAACTGTCTCTCTTTACACTCTTATTTTAAAATTAAGGAAATTGAAGCTTAGAGAAGTTGAAACTTGATCCAAATGATGCTTAATTTTTGAATGGCTTATAAACCACACACAGTATAAAGTGTCTTTCACACCATCATAGGAATTGATATCATTGATATCATATCACTGATATCAATCACATACCATTGATATTGCCATACTTGTGTTTCCTAGAGAGTCATCTGGGTCACACTGGTATTTCCAGGTGCTTTATAGAAAATACACTATGACTTAAGAGCTTGAGAGATACTGAGTAAGTTGGAAATTCTCTGTCCATGACAACATATTAAATATACTAAAATGCCACCCGGTAAAGGAATGTAGAGTGTGGTTCCTTTTGGGTTATTTAACCATGAAAACATCATTAATGAAGCACTTTCCAGTGTCACCTGTTTTCAGAAATACTTCAAAACAACTTTGTATTCTAGAAATGATTTTCCAGTGGGAGACACTGAAGCTAGGACATAGTAAGTGGAGATGTTAGACACTGAAGCTAGGACATACTTAGTAAGTGGAGATGTTAGACACTGAAGCTAGGACATACTTAGTAAGTGTCCTACAATGATTACACACATGGCTGTGCTTGAACCTAAGTTTGGATAATTTATAAAATTCTCCTTTAATTTTAATGTCATAACTCAAGGTTTAGGACTCTAATAACTGTTATTTCTGATAATAAAGCTGAATTTAAATTGCTAAAAGATCAGATGTAATGTTGTATACGCAAACATTTTGAAAACCATAAAATTCTGAGTAAATAACAGAATTAGATAGTATAGTCTAAAACAATGCCCAAATACCATTTATTTATTTGTTTGTTTGTTTGTTTGTTTGTCTTTGAGGCAGGGTCTCATGTAGTCCAGGCATCCCTTAAACTTAGTATATAGTAAAGGATGAACTTGAATTCCTAATCCTTCTTTTTCTATTTCTTGAGTGCTGGGATTACAGATTTGTGACAGCACACATAGTTTTGTGCGTGAGTGGGACTGGGGAGTCCCACCCCAGAGCTTTGTGCATGTTAGGCAAGCATTAAGTCAGTCAAGCTATATTCCAAGCTCTCCTATTGTTAACTTTGGAAGGAAATTAATTCTTTATTCATCTCTGAAACACATTTTAAGGATGAGCTGTTCTGAAAGATGAGTTTTGCTAGTTATTGCCATCTGACTTTTCTTTATCATCAGTGGCTCAGAAACTTTATAGCCACGTGGGTATATTAAATAGTTCTTGGGAAATAAATGTAAGCAGTTTGTGGATTCTGTATCCTGAATCAATAAGTCATGAAACTAAGAGGCATGGAGCCTTTATCCCACCTGATTCTATTGACTGTGAGAATAAAAATTCTGATCAGTGACACACAGATTTTTTCTACTTTAATAACAGTAAATAAATAATAATATCATTTTTAGATATTTTCATAAGAGCTCATTTATTTAACGAAATAGTCGGAGAAACAATCAGTGCAGGAGTCAATTTTTCTGATCATGCTTTACTGAGGAAATATAAGATTGATTAGAAAGAGTTGTGACTAAAATGGTCATGCAACGTGGCTGCCCAGATGCCAACAACTCCTCTCTGGAATATATTCTTGGGGATCACTTGACATGACAAGGAGTCATTTCCTGGTAGAGAACAAAGTCCAACTGATCCCATATTGAGAGGAGATGAAAGACAGTTCCATTCCCCGACTCTCTGAGAAGGGTGAGTGAACTCAGAGCAAGCAGCAGACATTCCTTGTCACACCAAATTAAGCCTGCTCTTGGCTTCTATGTCACCAAGCTGAGTTAGTGTGGGGATTCTTCACAGCACTTTGAATGCAGGTAGAAAATAAATCTGCAGAGATCTGCAACTAATGCATATGGAAATCCACCCCTTACCCTTCTCCACAGCACAGTTGGACTGCATTAATAATGGCTATGGGCCCAGGGAAATGAATGTGAATTTGGCAAGTCTCAGAAAAGATGTCTCCAAGAAGAGCTATTATTCTCTTAGGTGAACAAGAAGGGGATAAAATAGCATGGTGTGAGAGAATGTTCATTGTTGCAAAGTGGGAGTGTGGATCAGCAGAAAACAGAAGATGCCATGAATTAGTTCATACTTAGGACTCTGCTTGGCTCTTCAAAGAAATACACACAGTTTGAAAGCAAATGAGGTCTTTAGTGGCTCTACACCTATAGATGACAGCTAGTGTTGCGTGAAAGACTAATGTTGCTGAGTTTCTGTCCAGAAATCATTTTGTCTATACCTCAATCCCCGAGTGAATCTCAGATGAGATCATCCCCCTTGCATCCAAGTTCAACCATTATTCTTTCAGAGATGATCCCTGAATCTTTAAGAGCCATGATATTAAGTTTTGAGTAAATAATACATTTAAAACCTTGGGATCAATTTAAAAATTAACAGTGTTATAGAGTTACTTGTATACTTATTGAGAAGACATGGCTAAAGGGAATTTGAAGTATATAGGTCTAGAGAACACATGAGACAGGCAGAGGAGGGGAAAGTTCACAAAGATGAAAAGAAGTGCACACAGAATTAGCATTTTCCCGTGATTTGCCCTGTTGTGTCTCAATTTTTGTTTATGAAGAAGGGGTTATTTTTACTTTTGATGCATGAAGAAAACAGAAAGACGACAATTTTGGATAGAATAGATGTTTGTACATACATGCATCCAGGAGTCTATATTCCCCTAAAACCCCGCATCAGCATCTAGTACACATTTGTTCCCGAGGCCCGAGTGGAGTGCCTGGAGCAGCATATGTATATTTTGTTAGTGTAAAGGGAAAGGTACAGGATGACTACTTCTGCCGAGTAGACTCAGGCACAGACAACACTCATTACAAACAATTCTACTGGGAGCACCTTTTGAAAAACTCAGTCATACAGTATGGACTGAGGACTGTGTCCGAACCCCCTTTTCCTCTCGTAATAATTTGCCACATTCTACGTCTGTAGATAAAGTAGTCCCGGAAGTGGAGTTGGTCGGATGGGTTTGTTTACACTGCCGTCCATAAAAGAAACAAAAAGCCTTGCATGCAAAAGAAATGGGAAAAAATACAGAAAGTGAATAAATCAAAAGCAAGAATGAATGTTTAAATGAAAAATCAAATAAAATGAAGCCAGCAGCGATGAAGCAGCACATTAAAGCATAATAAATACAAGCGTTTATTTTTCAAATTAGTAGCGTAAAACAAGACACCTCAAGAGCAGATTGAAAGTTAGGGCAGATCAGTCCATTCTACCTATTACCTCAAGACAGGTTTCTAGAGTGAGGTCCAGGAAAGGGTGATCCATAGCCTCATAACTGCTTTTGAATTTTGGGGAGGGTTTCCATAGAGAAAGAAGGTTATAACAAATTATGCCCAGTGTCGGGCACTCAAAACACAGTTTTCACAACAAGAGAGTGGCTGTAGTATCTGGTTATTAATCAGAACTAGCCACACAATTTTCAAGACTCTGTGCGGAATGGACATATGAGGGCCTATCTTGAAAATTATTAAGAGTTTCATAGTGTTGATAGTAGAGCACTAAACAAGCTGTTTGTTAATAGCTCTTAGCTTTGAAATTCTAGTGTATCTTTAGATTAAACTACTGGATTAATATATTACAATGTCCTGAAGCTGTGTATTTTATTTATTTTAGTGAGGAGATTATCTTAAATCACAGTCATTGTGGGTTTTCTCCCAAAGCATTGAAGTTCCATGTGTGAATGCCTTTAAAAAATGAAATAAGTAAAAATGGCTTGACTATTAAAATTGCCCATTATCCTAGATGCAATTTTGAAAAATAAAGTCTCAAATATATTTTATTGTCATTTTTTGTTATTTATCATACTTGTAGGGAAATTGTATGAATTCTCTTTCTACACATTATATATATATATATATATATTGATGTAAGTAAATGCCCAATTTAAAAAACTGCTTTGTGTTTTATAGAAGTTTCGCAAGAGCACATGTGCTCAGAATATATACTGAAGGGCTGGGTCCATCGCTCACAAGGGTCTCCTGTAATTTTGGATTTATGCCTCCCTTGCTCTTCCTATAGTTTCTATCTTAAGAGCAAATAACTGTTGAAGAAATTAACTGAGATTTGAATTTCTGCACTGTCATCCCAAGTAGTCCTCATTAGATTTAGTGTACAAGACTCTTCCTTCTTCCCATTAATAGCTGATAAAGCTGCTATGCCAGCGGCACCTGGCAGGGGTTCAATGCTCTTTGTTCTAACTCAGAAATGGCTCTTTTGGGCATCTAACTCGTTAGACTGTTACAAAGAGGGAACATATCCTTCAAGTTCTCACATTTAAGACAAATTCAAGGTAAAACTCCCCAGCCTTAGAAAGAGGTGACTCACCTGCTCAGAATCATTGTTCTTCCGTGATTTGTATATAAATTCTCCAATGGCTACAAACACAGAAAGGACAAGTCCCGCAGCCAGAACAATGAAGATGCCCCCAATATTTTCCACTCCCAGAGCACTGGCTTCCTTACTCTCTTCTTCAGGGCAGCCATTTCCTCGCCACCATTTCTCTTTCATCATGTGAAGCTTCCCTTCTTCTTGTAGCTGAAGAATGGCAATTGTGATTTTATCCCGGTAAGGAGAGCCTGAAGTTGGGGATGATGTGGATGTTGGTCATCAATGGGATAAGACAATGTCAAGTCATTTCACTATCTTAGTAATGAATGCTCCAGAGTGCTGCAACCTTGAAGTAAAATTCTGTTAGCCAAAGTTGGGAATTTCCAATCTTATATCTTGAAGACACTAACTAGTTAGAAGAAGGAGAGGTGACATGTTGAGGTTCACTCTGGCCCAGGGTGTTTTTTTTTTATTCTAAAATAAGAAACATTACATAGGAATTTTATGACATTCCTGCTTCTGCTGAGTTCTTCACTAAATCCTTATATATGTCATGGGATTTGTTGTTTCAACTCTATCTTTTCTGGCCTTTTGGTGATCTCTTTTTGTGGCTGAGTTTTGCCATCCTTCCGTTTATTTCCCTAACTTCATTAGAGTCCCGCTATGGCCACATTTCTGGACAAGGGGAGATAAAGTGATGGATAACATTTCTAGTCTCATGTCATAACTCTTCCCAACATGCTCTGCTTGCTCTCTTTCCTCAAATACATTGCAACAAGAAAACACTTTCAAGTCACCAATGACGGGGGAGTCCTGGAGTAGAAGGAATTTGGGTTCTAGGGCCATTGCATGAAGCAGATCCTTTCTTTTAACCTAGACCGAGCTATGACAATCAAGGAATGTTTACTGTGCAAGGCTGTTGTGGAATATTACTTTAAGGTGTGCTACATTTGTTTATGTCTGGAACATTTGTTTAATTATGTAAATATGTGTTGCATTCTTTTATGTTGCATTTGTTTAACTCTGTCAAGCTGTGTTACTTTGCCTGTTTAAAACACGTGATGGTCCAATAAAAATCTGAACAGCCAATAGTGAGGCAGGAGAAAAGATAGGCAGGGCTGGCAGGCGGACAGAATAAATAGAAGAAGAAATCTAAGAAAGAAAGAAGCAAGAGATGGGGACAATAGGGGCCACCACCCAACCTCACAGCCAGACACGAAAGTCACACGATAAGAGTGAACATAAGATTATGGAAGAAAAGTAAAAATACCAGAGGCAAAAGGTAGCTGGGATAATTTAAGTAAAAAAGCTGACTAGAAACAAGCCAAGCTAAGGCCTGACATTTATAAGAAAGAATAAGACTCCATGTGTGATTTATTTGGGAGCTGGGTGGCGGCGGGTCCTTCAAAAGAGCCAAGAGTAAAACAATCAACAACATAAGCCATTGAAAATTTTCAGGTGTTGTTTACAGTGGTTCATCCATAGTGATTCATGTCCCAGTCAAGATAAATTATGTTCTAAATAATTCTGAGGTGCGATAATAGTCGATGGCAAGAACTTGGTAATATTTATGGTCTGTCTTCTGGTAATTCCATTGAAAGTTTAAATTATGAAGGCAATTATTATGGAAAGTGCCAAAGTACATATATTGGGGCATAGTCTCTTAATTCTTAATTCCTGTGTTAATCAATGCAAAAGAGGTAAAACAAGATTCCTTTACTCGTTTATTCCCCTGGATGGTGATAGTTTTGGTAGTATTTCATCTCCTCTGTAGTAGGAAGCTCCCTTTCCTTACAAAGCTTAAAGCCATTCCTGGTGAAGGCAAATTGAAAAGTCAGTTATCTTAAAGGCAAGGAAAAATTAAAAAAAATAATAAAGTCAAGACCATTTGTCAAAGAGATTTAAAGAAATTTAAAATCTGAAGGTGTGTTTAGGAGCCAAGAACCCAAGTCATTTCTCCTCTTTTCTTACATCTCAGTGCTATTTCTGTGAAAGTGCTTCTGGTTGCCCTCCCATCCCTACAGATGACTTATGTCCTATGCCACAGCCAAAGTTCTATAAGCTCAGGCTCAGTATTTTGTCATTGTCATTTATTTCATCATTAGACTTAAAAAAATAATTGTCGGCTCTCCAAATCTACTTTAAAGGAGGAGCGGAATGCTTTGGAGGGGTATTATAGCTTGTCAGTTCAGAGTATGGATTTTTGGATGAGAAAAAATGATTTTGAAAACCTAGTAAGAGATATCAACTACTTGCTTAAACTTTCCCAGAACAATGGGTAGAGGCAAAATTAGCAGCATTAATATGCCTACAGTGCACAGGCAAATGAGAGACCCTGGAGTGCTTTGCTCTAAGGTACATGGAAGCACTATGACAAGCGTGAGAGCAACACTCCTGGCCATGGCTGCACAGTCGTCATAGTGATACACGCAGTGGGCACACAACAAATGCTTGCTGCCATTCTCCTCCTGCCTTCAGGCTGCGCGAGACCTAACACATTATGGACAGATGGAGATCCAATCTCTGCTTAATGTTGGTCTCTAAGGAAGGCAATTTCCAGTCTTCCAGGAACCTGTTTAAATCTTAACTGCTCTCATTCTCTTGAAGTTTGATTTTAAATCCCTCAGGAGGCACATTTCTAGAGCCTCTGTCCTGAGAGTCTCTAAGCCGCACTTCTCAATTTTAGCTTGTGACTGAGCCAACTTTTCCAATCTTCTATTATGGGAGAGACTTCGGAGTCGCTGGGGACTCGGGACAAGACTAGACATGGCAGAGACCTTTTCACATCCGCATATCTTTTAGCTTCAATTTTAGCTCCGTCTAAAGTGGTCCTGGTTGACATCAAAACTGACTTCTTGCAAATCTTTTGGGAAAAATAATGTGTTTGTACCCATGGATCTTCCTGAATAGCAACTGATATTCCTTAAAGTATAAATTCATTACAAAAGAAACATCTCCCAAATGTTTCCAGCAGCTGTATTCCCCATGGATGAGTTCACTCTGAAGCACACCATCTGTTCCAACTATTCACTCATTGTTTTTGCTTTAAAAGCATGACAGGTTTATCACCAGTATGAAAAATTCCTGGAGTATATTTCTTGTCATCTAGGAAGGGGAGATGGATGCTCTTTAGCATTAGCATTTGTGACAGGTAAAGTTGGCAGAAGAGACTGAATGAGTCTGTTGAGGTCTCTCGGTGTAATAGATATCATACTATGTAGATGTAGACTGTAGACCCATCACAGAGTCAGCCATTCACGGGTGTGGGAGGGGAATAGAAAGCAATCCACAAAGTGCTGTGTTCACCCATCAGAGTAGCAGAAAGAATAAGCTCCCACAGTTTCAGCCTCACCACCAATATACTGTCAGAAAATTTAGATTTGAAGTATTACATTCTTTTTTTAATTTTGTTTTCAGACTTAAGGATCAAAACCATGGCCTTGAACTTGCTGGGCAAGCAGTCTACCACTGACCTGAATCCTCAACCTCTAGGTATTCTTTAGAAGGAATAGCAATTGAAATTCTCATGTTCGCATGCTGCCACTCTCAGAGTAAAACACATTCTATTTCCTACCGCACAGAAAACCTGGTGTCAAAGAGGTGTGCTGAAGGGGTAGGGTAAGGTAGGTAAGGTATGATAGAAGATGGGAGGAGAAAGATTCAGTGTCAGGTAATCAGGTGGCTGATTTAAGAAATTCTAGTTGCTACTCAGGAACCTACAGTGTGTCACAATCAACCCTGGGCTCCCAGTAGTGCAAAGATTAAGGCAAAGGCATCCATTCCTGGTGGTTTTTTTCCCCTCTGCCTTGTGTTTCATTTACTAAACCAGTGTGAGGAAGCATAAGGAAATTTTTATCATCTTCTGTCATGTGTATTATCTGAACAGAGATGGCCAAGCAGGGTCAGGGAGATAGGACATTGTTTTAAGGCCAAAATGATCATTATGTCCATTTAGTTATTGTCTAACAGTCTTCATCAGCTGCCTGAAAATAAGTTGAATAAATTATATAAGAGATTCCCACTTGGAGAACTACCAGGATCACTTGTATTTCCATCAGGAAACGTCATGGGAATTAGATGGCCACCCACTTTTATCCCTGTGCTTGATCCTTTCCCTGTGATACTCACTAGCTTCTTCTTTGAGTCTTCAAGGTAAGTGTCACTTTGGATCTATTACACCACTGGGATGGTGGAGGAGGGTCATCTGTCTATGTGTTACTTTCATTGGTTAATAAAGA
>LOJH01060542.1:667-10784 GCA_001685095.1 Ellobius talpinus
TGTGTGTAAGAGAGTGAGTGCTATAACCTGAACTCCCAGCTTGGGGGTGGAGTGGGGATTTTTAATAGATATTCCTGAAATGTTTGTTGACTCAAGTTGAAGTCCACATGAAATGAGTTAGCTGGTGGTGATTTCAGCCAACAGTTTAAATACGCCGTCCTGAATATTCGTGAGATTTTCATATATATGATGTGATATATACATATGATTGGTACATTTTGCCCTAATAAGAGAATCCATTTGGAACCTTTCAGGAGTCACATCCAAAGGCACAGAAAACCAAGTTCTGGAATTATCCCTGGTACTCAGTTTGATGTAGGGATCTGTACAGCATGCACTCTTGTGTTCTGTTATTGTCTCAAAGCCAGTGCTGTAGCTTTATAAAATTCAAAGGACGCTTAATGCATACAAATTGGAGTTCCGAGGTCTGTTTCAGCTGCCACTACCAGTTCTCACAGAATTCCCACCGCCTCTGAACACAGGCTCAATGTACAGAGCTAATGATGCATCTTGCTATCGATTTGTGAATGGAGAATGCACCGTAGTCACAAAAGGGCAGATCTTAATGCTAGCGTGTTTCTTTAGGAGCACATATCAGTATAAGAATTTGATCCTTGACCCTATTCTTCCCATGCATAGAAACAAGAATGCCACAGAGATTCTAATGAAGACTGAGAGTTTCCATAGGGGAAGAAAATTTCGAGCCGTTTTTGCTACCATAACAACAGGTGTGTGTATTCATTAGAAATGCGCCCAGAGTTCAGAGAGGGAGAATGCTTATTGAATACGAACTGGAGTAGACAGGGACATTTACCTAAAGATGTGTATTTATGCAGAAAGGAGAACTGGAAAATCTGATTATCAAGGCGGGGGGAGACCAAACTGAAAGACACTGAAGTCACATGTTCCTTCGAAAGCACTTTGATTTCCTGGAGACTGAGAATGCTCGTACTATGACAAGCATATATTTCCTTGTGAAGAAGCTTGCACCTGAAATGCTAAGCCATCTCACTAGATCTAAACACCTAGGGAACAACAAAAGGAAATTTTGTTGCTTAGAAGAAGCTGGACAGGCCAGATGGCTCAGTGAATAAAGGCTCTAGCCACCAAACCCCATGAGCAGAGTTTGATCCTCTAGTCCCACACTGGGTAGAGAGAAGTGACTTCCATAGGCTGTCCTCTGTCTTCTACTCAAAGGCTGTGGCATGCACCACCCCTGTAAATAAACAGGTGAAGAAGAAGAGGAAGAGAAGGAGGAGGGAGGATGGAGGAGGAGGGAGGAGGAGAGAGAAGGAAGGAGGAGGAGAAGCAACAGCTGAGTTTACACAGGGGAACATGTGGCAATACAGGAGCTCTCAATTATCAAGGCTTTTCCACTAGCCTGGGAGAATAGTCTATCAATAACAATGATTATGTTAGCGCTTCATTAGTTGGCCCTATCAGAAAGACACTTTAGTAGTCATTATTAGAGTTGATTCACCAAACATAACCAAGATAGAAACTAAAATTTCTCTAAAAGAGCTAATAGGTGAATCTATGGCCCCTGATAACTCCATTCTCATAGTTCAGAATATTGCCAACCACCTGGGGAGGCACAAAAGCCATCATAAAGAGGGATCATTCAGTACTTAGGTTTACAGGGAAACGGGATATCAACTAATTCTCCAGTGTAATAACAATGGAAAGTTGACCTGGAGAAGCAGTAGAAGTGGTTTTGAGTGTTCTATGGAGTGAGGGTGAAGTTCTTGGAAAGTAAGACATTGGAACAGTCAAGCCATGGGAGAATAGTAAGCAAGAGCATCAGGAGTCTACTGTAGAACTTTTCACAGGTTTGACAAGTGTCATCCCTAAAATGTGCATCAGTCTCTGTGAGTTGATCCTAAACCGATACAATCACATGCCATCAGGCTGGCCAGGGTGGCACATGCCTTTACTATCAGCACCCAGAAGGCAGAGGCAGGCAGATCTCTGTGAGTCTGAGGCCAGCCTGGTCTACACAGTGAGCTCCTGGGCAGCCAGGGCCACATAAAGGTACTCTTATTAGAAATACACACGCACACACACATGTGAAAAAAAATCACAAATCACATGCCTTCATTTAGAATCTGAATATGTGCTGGTATATGCATGTACAACTATATGTAATCTATATACACAAGCATACATACATTTGATCAGAAATAGAGACAGAATACCTTTGTGTAAAGCCTTAGCAAATTACATCCATTTGATGATCATATATATACAATCCTAGAGGAAGTTGTACAAACCAAAGCCTGGTAGCCTCTTCACCATCACTCTCAGTATGTATTATCCACCACTGAATGCTGAGACAAAAGAAGGGATCTGGTTATCTGATTATATCCAATTAAGAAATATTTCTGGAGGGAGATAATGATTGCTCAATTGAAGACTACCAAATATTTTAGAACTTGGAATTTTCAAAGGGGAAAAAGACTTCTTAGTGAATCACTTGGTCACTGAACACACTTCAGCTTTACGTTCATTACATATCAGGCACTGTTTCAGAGGGAATATTACCATCCCTGTCATAGACTGATAGTCTAAAAGAAGAAAATAATCACCACTAGAAAACATCCTTGTACACAATCAGTAGATAAAGTAGATGAGACATAGTTAAATTCAAATATGGAATAATGAATAATTTTATAATGCAAAACAATTTTAGTGCACTACAATGTACTAAATTTAATGAGGTGTTTTAGTATGATGAAGTATTTTTCACCTCAAAATGATCATTAGAATACTCTCATTGAATACTTGTCATGTATTTATAGTTTTTAGAGATCATTCATCTGAAATTCAAATTTAAGAAAACACTTTGCATTTTGTCTACTAGATTTCAAAAACTCTGCCTTGATGTGTCTTATAGTTGTTGGATGTTCAGGTTGGTTATTTGCAATTATGAAATAGCCATGTTTTCATAAATTTCTTTACTCTGCAAATTATTTCCATTGAAAACTAGACTACAGAAAAGGCAGTAAATCGAATCAAGTATTGACTGTACCCTAATAATGTAATAGTCACTTCTTTAGAAGAAAGAATGTCTTTGTACTTAAGATGTCTTCCAGAGCAATTCTCATTTTATAGGAACTATGAATTAATTTTGCATTGTGAGAATAGATTTATCTTAAGTTTTTGAGTTTCCAAATTTTGTTCCCATCTGAAGACTAATTTTACTTCCCGCAGTGTAGTCAGATATTTTGTTTGAATTTGTCCTAATAATTGCTTTCTATTCCCTCTGATGTACCTGGTCTTTGCATCTTTGCATCTCATGGGCCTTGGGAATGTAGGAGGTAGCCCAAGTTCTTTCAGGGTCTCCCTTGGAGCTCTAAGGTGAGAGGTAATTAGCCCTGGGTTCATCTGAAGAAGACAGAATCATGCTTGAGAGGAAAACCTAACATGTTACATACTTGCTATTTTAGTATCATGTCATGGCTCAGAATAAATAATTCAGTTTAAACTTATGAGATTCCAAGTATATAATTCAGTGATAACATTGTATCAATGAACACGAATGGCAGGAATCCTTTCTTCCTTGTCAGGGACATTTGACATCCTAGGGGATTCAGATAACTCAATTTTATAGTTTGAACTGGCAAAAAAGTTTGTGTGGCAAAAATGTCGGGTGATGGTCGTGCACCTCTTTAATTCCAGTACTTGGGAGATAGAGGCAGGCAGATCTCTGTGAGTTCAASGCCAGCCTGGTCTACAGAGTGAGTTCCAGGACAGCCATAGCAGTTACATAGCAGAAACCCTGTCCAGATAAAGCAAACAAACAAAGAGTTACAGAAAAATAATCATATTTTCAAATGTATTTATGGTCGAAAATTATTTCCAGTTTTTCTCTTATACTAAAAGCCATTATAGCATATATCCTATATTTTATCTGTTAGGGTTGACTGCTATAGCAAGGAACTATAGCCTGAGATGCCATCAACAGAAATCTATTTCCCACACTTTTGGAAGCTGTGGTCCACTATCAGGGACTGGTGAGGTCCAATTAATATCTGACATCTTGCTGAAACCTAGCATACCAATGGGAAGGGGCACTCTCCAGAACCTCATGGATTAGGTCACTAATCCCTTTTGGGAAGGATCCATCCTCATGATGTAACCACCTCCAAAATCCACACATGAGGACTGGGTCTCAGCACAGAAATTTACAGGGAACAACAGGCCTCTCAAGTATTTGGTCTGTTATGATGCTGTATTGATGGATATGCCCATTCTTTGCATGTTTTTTTTTAAATTAAAGGTATTAAGACTCTTTCAAAGTCTTTCTATCACCAACTAAAGTTTCATTTATTTGACCAATCTTCTGTAGAAAATTATTTTAATTTTTTTCACTAGATTTTATTTTTTGGAACAGTTTAAGTTCAGATTGAGTGATTGAATATAAAGTTCTGAGTTCACACACATTTCTTACACCCAGAGCTGCACAACCTCCCATTATCACCATCACAGTGGTACATGTGCCATGGGTAATGGATTTGCACAAGCATATCATTATTATTTCAAATATGCAGCTTATATTGGGCTTACTCTCAGACTTATACTTGTTATAGATCTTGTCAAAACTTTAGCTATGTGCAATGGATTGATTCATAGGTAGGTGGAAAGATGATAGATATATGGACACACACATATTTGGGGAGATGCAGATACTGATAATACAGTATCAGGTTGTCTTCTTTCTATTAACAGTTTTTCTTAAGTTTACTTCCAGTCTTCATAGCTTGATAGCCCATTTCCTTCTAGTACTGAATAATATATTGTCTACATGTTTTAAAGTTCATTTGTCCATTTATCCACTGAAAAGCATTGTGGTTTCTCTTCTTGCAATTATCAGCCAAGTAAGCATCCTAATGCAGGCTTTTGTGTGGATATAAACTTTCAACCCATCTGAGAAAATGCCATGAGAATGATTAGTTGCTGGATCACCTAAAAGTGTGTTTAGTTTTATAAGAATCTGCCAAATTGTCTTCTAAAAATGGCCTTCTGTTTTCATTAGCAATGAATTACAGTTCTGGTTATTCTGTATGCTTACCAGAACTTGGTGGTGCCAATGTTCTAGATGTTGACTTATGTTAATGGGTAGATAGTAGTTCTTAATCATTGTTTCAATTGAAATTTTTTGTAATGTCATGTGAAACTAAAATAATAGAAAAAGTAAAATGAGTTTTTGTGTATGCAGTATCCAGGTTTTCCAAATAATTTTGCATTTCTTATTCTTCCTGCCTTTTTTCTTCTACATCTATATGTAAAACCTCTATGTAAAAAACCCACAAGTCATGTAAATTGCGACATCAACTCCTCTTTGAGAAATTTTGCTTTTGTCACTTCTTGTTCATTGTAGAATATTGTACTACAAGTCTAACTTATGATCACTTAAGAGAAGAACTGGTGGTCACCAAGTGCCATCTTGTACTTTCTAAGAGTAATACGCCATGCTGTATTTGTGACATATTTATTCTCAGCTCTAAATCTCTACCCCCATCCTCCACTCACCTTGTTTCTTGCTGACTGTTTTCAGTGTTCTGCCGTTATTCTTTTGTGTACTTTAACCCATGCTCAGTTTCAGTGCAGATTCCTAAAGCCAGAATCAAGTGTGAACTACACATGAGTAGATAGGAATCTGTATCAGTCGATGTTTCCAAAGATGACATATTATCAAAAATATCTCAATTATTTTACTTATAGTAGAAATATTTCTGACAAGGCTCGGGTTAGTCTTTGGTGTGCTATATTAGTCAATGGTTGTAACGAGGTGATTATTTTACCAATTGTATATATAGAGAGGAGGAACAGTTCCTCTACATTGTGTTGGCCGAAAGCTAGTGACCATCTTTACATTTTGCTCTCTTCTGCTCATTCCATCTGACCTGTGGAGATGATGGAGCAATCATATTCTTCACACCGGCTTAACTTAAACATTGCTTGCTATATAAGCCTTGGAAAATTGTCCAAGTATCTGAAAATAGAAAGAAAGTATAAAATAAGTTTTGGGAATCAACAAATAATCATAAGATTGGGATAAAGTTTTCTTATTTAAGAATTTCTCACAAATAGCTATCCAAAAGCATAACTGAATTTTAATTAAACATAACTTACAAGTACTATAAATGACCCACTATATATGTCCATATGTGAGTTTTTATATTTTGTTCTTGAGATAGTCCAGCTTGGCTACCATCCCACTTTAGCTTTCTCAAGTTCTAGGCTTACAAACATGTGATAACCTTATCTGGCTATCCACAATGATTTTTGTTGCATTAAAACCATTATTTAGCTGGTATACTAACCAAAATATTATCACTTTACAAATGCCACCCATTTATTTGACTTAGAGATTCAAGGCATATAGTTTCCATACATTTAGGGAAAGAACTTGTCTTTTCCTTCAATTCTACAGTGAGGTCCTTCTGCTTCCACTAAATTCTGATTCCTCTTTATTTAAACCATCTGACTATGGTGGGGTCAGGGATCTTTCAATCCTTTTCCACTCCTATGCCTATTTATTTTTCTCAACAAATTATTACAATATTTTACCACTTAAATTTTTTCTCTTCTAATTAGATTTCATCATGTCTCATTATAATTAGTCTTACAGAGGAACCTTCTTCCACAGTTTTCTTATAATACCAGACTGCAATTATTTTGTCTAGTTTTTTAGTTTCTGATGCTCCTCAAACCCCTGAAATTGGGTCTCTGCCTTCATGTCATTTACAGTTACCTTGAAAAGGTGTCTTAGTTACTGTTCTGTTGCTGTTAAGAGACCCCCCAGCCAAAGCAACTTTTACAGAAGAAAGCATTTAATCAGAGGCTTCCTTATAGTTTCAGATGTTTAATCCGTTATTGTGGTAGGGAGCAAAGCAGCATATAAGCAGGTGCTGGAGCAGTAGCTAAGACTTACATTATGATCTGGAAGCAGGGAGAGAGAGAGCCTAGGTCTGGGGTGGGATTTTGAAACATGAAAGCCCACCGCGAGTGACACATTTTCTCTAACAAGGCCACACCTCTTAATCCTTCTAATCCTTTCAAATATACCACTCTTTGGTGACCACGTGTTCAAATGTATGAGCCTATGGGGGGCACTCTTATTCAAACCACCACAAAACGTAAAACCATGACTTCCTAATGTATTTCTATGTGCTGTGCACATGAAGCTAAATGTCTCACTTTCTCAAGGATCCAGAAAGGAAGCTTTCAATCCAGTATTGCTTGCCCCTTCTCTTGTCTGATTATGATTAAGTCAGTATTTTAGATGTTTCTGTTACTTTCTGTACACTAATTGAACCCCTAGACTGAACGTTTCTCTTCTCTTGGTTTACTTGCTTTCCTTGGTGAGGATAGTAGACAAACTGTTCATAATCTATTTGTCTTGGCTTGTAACTTAGTTTCAAGTTTGCAGTTCCTCAAATCGTAACATGCACGAGCGGGCCTAATCCACCTTTAAGGTAAGATGATATGTCTCCTCTTTGCACACAGGGGCCCAATCAAATCTAGGGCTTTCTTACTTTTTTTGAAGATCCACGCACCAGTATTGGGACATATTTATTTACAATTTTAGCATTTTTATAAACTTTTTGGTTTAAAAACTCACGTTTTTAAGCATTTAGAAGCATTTCTATTTCTGGGACTCTGTAAAACACTGGCATTGCCTCTAAACATTTTCCTTAAGTATCTACTGCTATTACGTTATTTCTAGCTGACTTCTCCTGTTCCTAAAAATAGGAAGAGAAGCTGAGGAAGTCTACTGCTCTGGGGAACTCGCTTATCACTCCCATAAGAAATAGGAAATGTCCTATTGAGATGCTGGCATAAAGCAAGGCACCCAAGCACTACCAACCTTCTGGTTTATATCCTTCAATCACAAGAGAAATATTTGATGAACACTGAGTCAATGAGTATGTAATCCTCACAGGAGACCTTTGAAGTGGGTACCATTGCCACCTTCCCAATGTCACTAGAAAATAGAGGCAAATGATATGCCATAAGTCCTGTACTTGTCTATATTTCTTATTTGCAGACATCTGTGGGATTCAGCACTAAAAATTCCTTCTCAAACTTTAACCAGGTGCCTTTTATGCTTGAAATTTGTACTCCTTTGCTCCCCAAGACATAGTACACTTAGAAAAGTTGGCCCAGTGTCAAATATGAGTAATATAAATGGTGTGTGATATGAGAAATAAATACCATTCCAAAACTTCAGATATGCTTTCTGCCCAAATAAGAAGATTATTGTCCTGAGAGGAATTTCCAGCTTGTGTTTCTACTTGGTTATTCAACTGGAGGCATTTTGTAGCATAATCCCTGAAAGAATCCAAAATATAAGAGAACAGGGCCGAGGAGCGCCCGCCCCTGGGAATTATGGGATGGTGCAGGCGTTGATCAAAGCTCTGCTTCATGGCGACACTGGACTGGAAGCAAACAAAGGAATCTATCATTGACACCCAAGTGGCTTTAAAGAGCTTTGGAGGACTATTCCTCTTCAGACTCAAATAAGAGTGAGTGTTTTTTCTGTATACCTTCACTGCATAGCACACTGTGTGGCTCTGAAGTTTACCCAAACCTCAGGAAGGCTGTGAGGGAATCACACTGCAGACAGGAAGCTGGAACGTGATGTTCAGTATCGACATGCCTTTTGTAGCTTTACTGGGAGAGTATTCAATTTGATGCCTGCCTCTTTAGTGTCTAGCCAAACATTATCCAGCCTTACAATTTGTTCTATTGATTTTTTTAAGTACTAGCTAGTAGTAGAGATTCTATATACAATGGAAGAAAAAAGGATTTCTCTCTGGGAGGAGCTCAAAAATCAGAGAATGTTTTAATTATACTACAGCTTAGCACTAAAAGGGACTACTGATTACTAGTTAGAATTTGGTTTCAGAATCTCCTCTTCCAATGAAGACATTGCCCTTAACTTTTCAAAGCAAAAGACCCTAAAAGTTCTCTCTTCAAAATTTTTTTAAATTTATGTTTTATATGGGTTGTGTGCTCATGTGTATGTGAATGCCTACAGAAGACAGGAAAGGGCATCAGATCCCCTGGTACTGGAGTTAGAGGCGATTGTAAATCACCTTTTGTGGATGCTAGGAACCAAATCTTTGTTGTCTGCAAGAGCATCTGGTGTGTCAATGACCGAGGTATCTCTCCAGTCCCTACAGGTATTATAACTAAAGACCAGCCTCTACATGATCAATTCTCTCTGTCAGATTAGTCGAACAAATCTTGAGAAGTCTCCCACTATGAAATCAAGATTACTCCAGAGAGAGTCATGTCTTGATAAATAACAAGGGGCTAAAAACAAGGGTATAAAAAATTAAAATGTGACACCATCAGTGTACAAAAAAAAAGACTGTAAGAAAAGGGTTTTTAGGATTTTTACTTTAAGATAGGAAAAATAGGGCAAAGAAATGGCTCAGTGGTTAAGAGCACTTGTTTTCAAACAGGACCTGGGTTCAATTCCCAACATTCTTATGGCAGCTTATGACTCTGTAAATTCTAGGGGATTTGACATTCTCTTCTTACTGCCACTTGGACAAGGTACATAGACATAGGTGGGGAGCAAAAACACTTGTACACATAAAATAAATATTAAATCTTTTGAAAAGATAAACAATGCAGTAAAATATTAATGATGCTATAAATAAACTATAAAGAAGAAATTGAACAACATGACTATATTAAAAGAATAAGTTAAAATCAAATAATAGAAATAAGACACATAAATATGATATCCACAAGACACAGAAATGGCAAAAGATAGGAAGAACAACTTGCAAAACCTGTATGAAACAAAACTGTAAAATGCCCCATGCTAAGATAAGGTTTTAAAGAATCTGACGGTGATAGCAGAACCAGTCAACTCTGTGTTCCCAGCTTGCTTTCTCCTCCCAAGTGTGCAAGGTCACTAAACCCCTTCTGAACATTTCTGAACCCTTGCAGGAAAGCAGCTCATAACAAAAGTGGCATTTCTTCTTTAATGTCTACTACACACTGTATTTCACATACTAACTTTTGTATCTTCCAAATGCTACACATGGGGCATCATTTCCCCATTTTACAGGTGTTCCCCAATACTCAAGAGTTC
>LOJH01060545.1:0-11111 GCA_001685095.1 Ellobius talpinus
AGTTTGGAAGAAATAATCATTGGGGTTCTGAACCAATCAAACTTAGCCTCTCATGCATTGGCAGTTTAGGAATAGCATCATTCCTTGTCATGAGGAGTGTTATTTGGAAGAAACTCCTTACCATGTCCTCTGAGTGCTGAGTACTTGGTTGCCTGCTCATTGAACACATCACTGGCACTAAGTGGTGGGGCGGAGTCCACTCCTGAAGAGAGCAGCAGTAGAGCCCCTGTGCTTAGCAGATCCTGCCTCACCCAGCCTTTCATTGGAGCCTTCTCATTCAGCAGGAATTTGCTATCATTTTGTCACCATGATAAAATAACTGAGAAAATCCTCCTAGAGGAAGAATGATCTGAGCATCTTACTTAGGGTATCTATTGCTGTGATGAAACACTATGACCAAAGCAACTTGGGGAGGAAAGGGTTTATCTGACTTACACTTCTACATCATAGTTATCATCGTAGGAACTCAGGACAGGAAGTCAAAAAGGGCAGGAGCCTGGAGGCAGGAGCAGATGCAGAGGCCATGGAGGGGTGCTGCTTGCTGGTTTGCTCCTCATGGCTTTCTCAGCCTGCTTTCATATAGATTCCAGGACCATCATGGTAGGGGTGACCCCATACACAATGGGCAGCCCCCTCACATCACTCACTAATTAAGACAATGCTTGTCTTCAGCCCAATTTATGGAAGCGTTTTCTCAACTGAGGTTCCTTCCTCTCTGATGACTCTAGCTTGTGTCAGTTTGACATAAAACCAGCCAGCACACTGAGACACCTGACCACTGTTTCTGGGCCTCTGGTGAGGCAGACATCCCAACAGAGGGACACAGTGAATCAAAGCTGCTCCTCTCATGGAAGCAGAAGGAATCAGGGAAGAAGGGTCATGGGCAAGACACACACTTACAGAGTGTGCCCACAGTGAGCTACTTCTTCCAACTGGCCCCTATCCTCTGGTTTCCACTACCTCCCAATAATACCATCAAATTATGACTACCGATTGATTAATCCACTGATAGTCAGAGCCTTTGTGATCCGATTATTTCTTCCCCAAAGGGGAACCAAGTCACTAAAAAGAGCCTTTTACGTCCAAACCTTAACAGTAAGCATGAAATTAAGCAATGACCCTGAGTACCTTGACCCGGTGGAAGACTCCCCACTCTCTCTTCCCAGGTCAATCATCCTCCTAAAATGTGCTTGCAGCAGAGGCAGTCTCTCCAAATTAGGGAAAGTTCTTTATAGACCAGAGGAGCCTTGAATGTAGAGAAACAGCTAAGCTGATCCCAGTTCCTAGGCTCTGGGAAGCAACCATAGGGGAGTCAAGGCAGTTCTTTCCTGCAAAATCAGCCTGCTCTCCCAGATTTAATGACATCAAAAGAAACAACATTTCTCCAGGCGTCTGTTATTGGCTGCTCCATCTTAAAGACATCCAAGTGGAGCAGCATTTCATCCTGTCAGGAGTGCCCTGCACCATCCATCTCCCAGGTTCTCCCTCTGTTGCCAAATAATTAGTTCCTATTCAACAAGGCTATTTTCGTTAAATGTCTATTGAGTGAGGTAAGGCTCTAGGATGAAGGCCAATAAATACCTCTACACACACATTCTCCCCACCGCACCCCAGGTACATACAAACTCATGTGCATGCAAAAACACCCTCTAATATTCATGCCTGCATGCATTTATTCTCTCTCTCTCACACACACATACATATATGCTCACAGGCAGGACGTCTTTGCATCTAGGTATTTTATTGTTCAGTAAAAAGGAACCCACAGCGATAAAGCCGAACAATAAAAGCTCACTTGCTCCTCTGCTGCAGCAGCTGCCATTCATGTGCTGGCAGGACGGGAGTAAAATCCCTCCATGAGGGCTGTTACCCACCAAGACTTCAGCCATTCTCCTGTTCCACGCACCTCGGGCAGCAAAAAGCAAGAATCACCCTCAGGAAAACCTGAGTCCAGCTGTTGCCTTTACCACTTATTTCCATCATCAACTAAATGCCTGTCTCCTACCACCCGACATGCACCACCACGTCCTGTCCAGCTCTTATCTGAGCTGTAAGAATTAGCCAACAAGGCAAGGACGTCCTGTCCCACGGACTTCATCCTCTCCAAGAAAGAGGCCATAAGCAGATACAGTAGGGCGGCACACACGATGCTGGAAGTGAGGATGTCCTGTGAAGGAAACTCGTGGGTTAAGTCAAAGGGGAGTGCCGCAGGGTGTGGTGAGGGTTCCGTTTGTAAACTGGGAAGGGTTGAAGGTTTCATAAGCCGCACAGCCAAAACCCATAGCACCTTCCCCTGTCATCGGCTCCAGCGTGAGCACCAGGCCCTGGGTGCCAAACAGGGGAAATGGGTGAAATGGACGGGGAGGGAAGTTGGAGGTTGTTCACATGTGCAACTTTCAGCCCAGTCCAACTTTGGCAAGTTCCATCGCCTGCTTGTCTTCACTTGTGTGCTCACCTTTTCTAGAGAAAAGTGCTTGAGGGTGGATTTGGAAAATTTATTCCCTTTCTGTCAGGAAAAGCAAGCTCCAAATAGGCCAGAGTAAATTGCCTAGGGACTTGAATAAATGGTTATTTTTCCTAAGTGGCCTCTCACACATAGCCAGAGTCCGTGCGTTTGGCCAAAAAAATAAATAGAGGGAAAGTGAGAAAAATTAGATTAAAGAGGGTTGGACAATCTACACAGAACTTCTCCAAAGTTCAAGCTAGAGGAGGCCCTGGAGACCAGCTAACAAGCTGTTTAAAGCCATGTTCTCAGGATCCCTTGGGGCTTTCGAAGATGGAGGTGTTGGGGAGTTCCAAGAAGCCCCGTGAAGAGGAACTTTATGCTCTCCAGAATCTCTCCAAGCAGCCTTGGTACGATTCTGTCTGTTTTATATAAGTGATTACTTGAAGAGAGATGTCCACAGTTAAAAATGATTTAAAATTATTGTAGAAAAACCCCATAACTTTTGTAAGGCTGGCCTGAGCATTTTCCAAGTGAGAAAACAAGGCTGAGGATACTGAACACTTTGCCCGGATCCACCATGTGCTGAGGATGCTGAACACTTTGCCCGGATCCACCATGTGCTGAGGATGCTGAACACTTTGCCCGGATCCACCATGTGCTGAGGATGCTGAATACTTTGCCTGGATCCACCATGTGCTGAGGATGCTGAACACTTTGCTTGGATCCACCATGTACTTAAGGCTCAGCGTCAAGCCGTCTCCCACACAGCTTCTTTCCCTTCCCAGCTGACAGCTTCGAGGTATTCCATCATCACTGTCACCAATCCCACTGTCCTTGGGCTTCTATCAAGGGATTTTCATCTCTCCTTCTGCAGGTAGCTGATGTGAGGGATCATTCACTTACCATGATCCCTCAAAGCTTCAAAGATGGAGTGACTGGCCCAGGATGGGTACAACATCCAAGCAGCACAGTCAGAGTCCTTTCGTGCAGGATGGTAGTAACACATACACTGGAACACTTTGTACCCCTGGCACAAATGCCACTACCATCCTGTAGGATGGTGCCTTCTGAGGTCACAGTGACTAGAGTGTGCATAAAGCCAACACAAGGAGAGTGTGGGGTGATGGAGAAGAAGCCCAAGTTTGAACCTTCAGATCCAGTTGAGTCTGAAGCTTGAACTACAGCACCTCTGGGCTTTTAAGTCACTTGAGCCACTTATTTGTTGTCACATTAATTCGATTAGGGTTTATCACTTGTAATAGTATTCTGACAGGTTTTATTAGTCTGGGTTTCCTTTTTGTTGCTGTTTTAGTTTGGTTTTTGCCACTATGCTGAAGCACCTAAGAGAGGCTCAAGATTCCTGAGGTGCAGAGTCTATGGGCTCTTGCTGGTGAGATATTAAGGCGGCACAGTTTCTGATCATGGGGCCCCACCCTGGTGGTTTTATCTAATCCCAATCACTTCCTGAAGGCCCCACCTCCACTCACTACAGTTAGATCATTTCTTTTCTTACACTATTAATATAACTAAACTATAACACACATGTCCCAATGTAACTTTTATTTGTAGAGCATTTTGCAGGGCACCAGTCAATACTTCAGGTCACAGAGGTGGATGGAGCCCTGAGGAAAGGCTGGCCCCAAGGACACCTGAGCCCTAGAGTCTGCACCTCCAAGAGAGACTTTTCTTTGTTGTTTAGCAGATATTTCTTAAGTACCCTCTTGTACAAATCCATTCTTCACACAGTCATTGTGTGCCCATAATCTAGCTGGCAGCCAGGTGGGGCAGACTGAGTGCTGACTTCAGAGAGAGATGGTTTTTAATTACCCACCTTTCTGAGTAGCACTGTGTCAGTAAAGAAATGAAGACATAACTATTGAGGCCCAATCAGGAAACCACAGGGCATACTCAGGGTTGACAACAGATGAAATCCATCAGAGGATTGGTTCCATAAGTACATAAGAGATGGAGCAGCTAAGAAGTCAAATGAGATACCAAGGCATCCCAAGCATTAGTAAGAACAGGAATACCACTGCTTTCGGGGCTAGGAGGAGGAGACACCAGAGCCAAGAGGCCCAGATGGAATCTACTAGATGGAATCTGGATCCATAGTGGGTCTATCAAGCAGGAAATGGAAGCAAGGTCGCTTGCTCGCTCCTGGGGACTGCAGATGCAGGAACATGGACGGAGGTGAGGTGAGTGGCTTAGCGGCAAATTCTGGCCTTTCCTATCCTACTCCAGGTCAAGCAAGAACAATAGTGTATCCATCATGATGGGTAGTTGGCACAGCATCACAGGTGAGGCTGGGGAGGCTTTCATATCTATCTGATGCTTTTCACGGAGTTCAAGTGAAAGTGATGTGTTAGCAATGTCTCCAAGACTCCTTTGGGGTCTCTTAGTTACTTTCCTACTTCTGTGAAGAGATACAATGGCCAAGGAAACTTATAAAAGAAAGCATTTAATTGAGGAATTGCTTATGGTTTCAGAGGCTGAGTCCATGACCATCGTGATGAGGAGCATGACAGCAGGCAGGCAGGCACGGCACTGGGGGCAACTGAGAGCTTACATCTTGTCCACATGTATGAGGCACAGAGGGTGCCTTGAGCATCAAAGGGGATTCTTGAAGTTGGACTGAATGTATTTTTCACTTTGCATTATGAGCCTACAGGGGCCAGGGAATGGAACATGGTGGCTTGAATAAGAATGGCCTCCAAAGGTTCACATATTTGAATGCTTGCTTAGCAGTCCATGAAACTGCTTGAGAAGGATTAGGACATGGGACCTTGTTAGAGGAGGTATGTCACAGCACAGGACAGAGGTTCGGGTAGGGATGGGTGGGTTGAGGTTCCAAGGTTTCAAAAGCAGACTCCAGTCTCTCTTTTCTGCCTGCCACCTGTGGCTTAGATGTAAGCTCTGAGCTGCTCCAGAGCCACCAGCCTGCCTGCCTGCTACCACGCCCCCTACTGTGATGGTCATGGACTCTAACCCTCTAAAATTGTAAGTCCTAATAAACTCTCCTATAAGTTGCCTTGGCAGTTCTTCATAGCAATAGAAAAGTAACTAAAGACATGGGGCCTTGATAGTTTTTGTTTGGGAAGACTATTACTGTTTCTGAGTCTCTGTCTCCCTCCCTCCCTCCCTCTCTCCCTCTCTCCCTCTCTCCCTCCCTATATCCTGTTGCTTTTCCACCGATTAGACCTTTGATCCCAAGTTACATCAGCCGTGTCCTAGGAACAAACAGTGAGGCTGAGATCAGTCACATCTGCAGAAGCATCCAGTCTAGTCATCCTTTGTTCTCCCCCTGCTATAGTGTGTGCGTGGTGATGGTGGTGGGGGCAGTCCTGGGAATTTTGTTTGTTTTTTGGAATGACAACACAAGCACCTGCTTATAGAGCCACCAATTCAGGGCTCCCAGCTTGACTATGTGTCATGAAGAAAAAGCCAGGCCACCCATGGGAACCAACCCTGTTGGGTTGTTCCAAGAAAGGGGAATGGACTTCCTGAAACATGTGGGCCATCTTCCTCGCCCTGTTTTGTTTTTCTAGAGAATGTGACAAGCCATGGAAGCCAGGTTGCTGAGAGAAGTTCACTTATTTATGGACCCTATAGTCAGTCCATTCCCAATGTGTCATAGGGCAAGCAAGAGAAAGTTCAGCCTGGCACAGACATGCTGCCTAATCTCTGTTGATATTGGGAGGGTCTGCAGCTCATCAAGTGGAAAATTGGAATTTAATGGGGAATGACTCTCGGAAAGGAATTGAGACATCTTCTTGTGTTTTTCGTGTTGTAAAATGTTGCATGACTTCCAACTGCTTAATTACAGAGCTATTCATTCCCCAAACATTTGTTGAGTAATTGGTTGGTGCATTTCCTTAGATTTTCTTCAGAAAACAAAACTCAAGAGGGTGCCACTATGAGAGCCATCCCCCCACCCACGAGCTTAGTGTGTTCTCTTTTCAAGAAATCGCTAACACTTAAGCATTTTTAAGATGGCTACATTTTAGGAGAAGACATATTTTAATGAGCTGTCTGTCTCTTATACCATCACAGGGATGATGCTGCAAAGTGGAGAGAGCCCAGCCCCTCAAGGCGGAACTGGATTCCATTCCCAAGGCTGCCATCCATCAGCCTCCTGGACTAGAGTGAATCACATCCTGTCTAAGACTGATTTCCCATTGAAAGTATGATTGTTACAAGACCCAGCACACAAGGGAAAACCCAGTGATAAAAGAAACCTCCCAAATGGGAACATCCTATCAGGCACATAATAAGTGCTCACATAATTGTATCATTATGATTTAAATAATCTCATCAGACATAACTCTTTGCCAAACCAAAGTGAGTTCATATTTGTCTCTGTCCCAAGCCCACAGCTGTCTCCCTTCATTTCCTACTTAGACTAGCCAGGCACACACACAATACCCTGTTGTGTCTTCTCTGATAAGGTCTCCAGTTCTGAACATTTTGTGTTCTCTCTCTACTCTCTGCCCATCCCTAGTAAATCTATGCTGTTGTTTTTCTTGCTATGGGTAAAGGCCACCCAGAATTGGCCTTGGTATTGCTTTGGCTGTCAGAAAATACTCATCTGTTGGGAGAGTGGGCACAGGGTAACAAAGTATCAGGGTGTTCACATCCCGTATTGAAACAGTGTAGTATTTGCATGCAATCTGTGCACCTCCTCCTGTGTACTTTAAATTACCTCTACATTTCTTGAATACCCCTCCCAATGACAGGGCTGTAGAAATAGTTCTGCTATATTATTTAGGAAATGACAGGGAGAAAAAAGCTTGTACATTTCAGTACAGATGCAAATGAAAAGAAACAATATTTCCAATCCACAGCGGGCTGACTTTGCAGATCTGGGACTTAAGATATAGAGGGCTGGCTGTACTTGTCTTTTGCGGGGAAACGTCATAAAGCTGGGTTGATAGATGAAACCATACTGTGGCATGCACTTATGCAATAATTCCCAAGTATGTGTGTATGTGTGTGTGTGTTGTGTCTGTGTGTTTGACAATGGGTCTCTAATCCTATTGCACCTACCCTAAAGAGAGCCAGTAGAGTGAAAATCTCAGGGAGTTTCACATTAGAACTGGGTCGGGGAGGGACCATGGGCTGGGTAAAACCTTTTGGGGATTTCAAGGTCCCTCTCACATCATGACCAAGATTGACTCACACCTTCTGGGAAGCACTGTTCACCCCAGAAAGTGTAGGGTGTAGTGGTTCTTGCTGTGCTTGTTTTGTTGGCTTTCAATATAAGGAACTGCTTAAAATTTTCTACATTGTGAAAGTTATTTTTTCTAGTGATAAGTGTCTTACCTCTGATACATACACTCCTGGGACACACTAATACGAATTACTTGGGCATAGAATCAATAACTATGACTGTGTCTGTGAGGCTGAGCCTATAAATTTGACCTTATGGATGCCAGGTTCTACCTGAAGGAGATGGCCAACTATCAATAGCAGACAAAAATTCATTTGTCTCAAATGCCCTGTGTAAAACAATAATTAATTTAACTATTGCCCCCTTGGAGTCTTCTGTTGACATTGAATTTGCCAAGTAATCTTTTTGCACAGTTAATAAAAGGCATCTCTTTTATTTTCATCTTATCGTGCAGTCAAACACACACACATACACACGTGCACATGCAGAATTTACTGGTTCCTCATCTGTACTCACCTATCTTCTGACCTTCTATACCCTCTTTTGAACCTAGAGAAGGGCATTGGTGACTCTCCAGCCTGTCTCATCAGACTCGTTGGGCCCTGGCTTCTAATTGTGTTCAGCCCAGGGGAAACACCAGCAGTCAGCTGGCAGACAAGTGAGAGATCTCAAGACGTTTCCTCCCTGCTACCTCACTGCTTGCTGCTTTGTTTTGACCTGTAACTTCAAGTCTGTGCTCCCCCTCCTCGCCAGGCTCAAAAGCACTGTTTATTTCATAATAGGTTCTCATTGCTGCAAGTTTCTCAAAGCCCTGATGTTACTTAGTTTTTTCTCCATGCCCTTATAAAGACTCCAGTAAACAATTTATTTCAAATTTCAAGGTGAGTATACCTGCTTTGTTTAGATTTTTGGATCCCTCTTTATTTATGTAGATGCATGTGTGCCTGCTTGTCTGTATGTGCAGCACATGCATGAAGTACCAGTGGAGGCCAAAAGAGGGCATCAGATGCCGAGGAACTAAAGTTACAGGTGGTTGTGAGCCACCCGATGTGGGTGTTGGGAGCCAAATGCTGGTACTCTAAAAGAGTGGCAAATGCCCCTAACTGCTGGGTCATCTCTTCAGCCCTCTACACCTGTCTCCTGTTGTGATCTTAAGTTATTCTGGAAATTGTGATGCTTTTCGTAGTTGAATTATCATACTTACCTAAGAACATCCAAGCTACAAATCAGAGAAGCCAGGACTAGGCCAGAGCATGGCAAACTGCACTTTGATCATGGATAACAGAAATCTTGTAGCAGTCATGTGCTCTTAAGAGGCTTGACTTTTCCTTAGGAGACTGAAAGGTTACCTCTAGAGTATTATACCTACAATAAAAACATTTATCAAAATTCACCCACTCGTCCAGGATTCAAGGTAAGTTGGTTTAATGTCAATTTTGGAGCAGACTTTGGAAATTCAAAAAAGATGACTCTTGTCATCGAAACTATTGCCCTATTAGGACCTGGAGACCAAGCTAAGAAGTGAGTATATGAATCACTGAATGGAGTCTTGAGGGATAAGTGGGCATTTTTCACATAGGCGGATGATAGAGAGGAAACATCATGGCAGAGGAAACAATGTAACAATGATTGGAAGAGGAGAGAGAAGTGACCCTACTTAAAGGAGCATAAAAAACATCTTTCATCCCTAAAGTCCGACTGAGAAGGATAGAGGGTAGTGGACCGGACCAGACTTGGAGACAGGGGCAGGTTAAGAAGGCTCTGGGGTGTAAGGAGTCCTGTGTTGTGCTTAGGAGTCCAGACTTTATATTTAGGACACTGCTAACTTTGGACTTTGAAATTTAGTAGAAACATGATTGGACTAATAGCATTTTAGATAAAATGGTGACATTGCAAGGAGGTAGGTAAGAGAGGGATTGTAACCGGAGACTTGGAGATCAGAAAGCAGTTGGAAGAATAGTTAAGAAATCCGTATCTGTCATGATGTAGGCTAGAGGGATCTCAGCAGTGACAGGCAGAAAGGGTACCAAAGGATCTATACTGAAACAAAACCATAATGTGATTTCAATGGAAAAGTACAATATGCAGAGATTAAAATAGGATTAATAATTGGAAAAGAGATAGAATTTATTAATAATTAAAAATTAATTAATAGTTACAAAAGAGATAGAATTGATTTTAGAAGTCAGATCTCTTCAAGTATACAAGAATAGCGCTATATAGAGCATCCTCCACACAGCTCTGGGCTGAAATACAGTATTCAAAGAGCAGAACAAGCAACACTTCTAACTAACAAAGTCAAAATTATAAGCTCCAAAGAAAGAAATCATAAGGCCAGCGAAAGAGTTCAGTGGGTAGAGATGCTTGCCAGCAAGCCTATGAGTTGTCTTCCTGGCACCCACCCGGCGGAAGGCGAGTTATGACCTGGGTGAGTTGTTCTCTGTCTCCCCACGTGTGCCCATGAACACAGCAAGCCACACCACGCCACACCATACCACAGTACACACACATACGCACACCACCCCACCCCCACACCACACAGACACACACACAACTAATTTTTTAAAAATTAACTCATCAAAAATAGATTGACGACGAATAAACTTTATCAAGAAAACAGGTAACATAAACATATTAATTAAGAAATGAAAGGAGGGTATAATCCTTAGAGGATACCAAATTTTAAAGCATACTTTTCAGGTTCCTATGCAAATAAATTTGAAAGTCTAGATGAAGTACATTTTATTGTGTGTGTTTTTGCTGTGCTAAAGATCAAACCCAGGGCCTCGTGTATGCTGACAAGTCTTCTACCACTGAGCTATATCCCAAGCCAACATTGATGACATTTTTAGAACAAGAGAACAAAAGTACTTCATCAGACCAACTTCTACAAAGTAAGTATAATTAACAAGGAAATAACCCACCCCAAAAAGTTGTCACTAACTGGTTTCATAAAGGAATCTTACCTAATCCTCAGAGCCCATGTTGTCCTGATGCAATGTTTTGAATTAGTAGAAGATTGAAAAGATGGGCAAATTCCTAAGTCCTTTTCTGAAGCAAATATAAAACTGAGGACTGACTAGCTAGAAACTTGAGAAAGAAAGAAAGTAGTAAATATAATCGATAAGTATTCATAAAAATTTCTAAGCAAAAATTTTAAACTTAATCTGAACTTTTGAAGAAAATGCATTGAATGGAATCTTAATGTAGGCATTGGGAGATCAGGGAGCCAAGGAACACATTATCAGCCAATGAAGTCCAACTCCACTGCAAATATGAGACACTATAATCAAGCAGGGGAAATTCAAAGAATGCACAGTTGGCTTGTCATGAAGAAATCCACACAAAACGTTATTAATAAAGCTCACCGGGACTGAAAAGATGGCTCCATGGTTTAGAGCACTTGTTATTCGTGAAGAGGACCTGGGTTCAATTCCCAGCACCCACCTGAAACTAGTTCCAGGGGATCCAGTGCCTTCTCTGGCTTCTGTGGTCATA
>LOJH01060546.1:0-11111 GCA_001685095.1 Ellobius talpinus
GGCCATTTTCTTTCAAACCACCACACAAGGGCACAGAGCATAAGAAGACATTTACCTCATAGCCAGGAAACAAAAACAAGGGATGGAGAGGCCTGCAACTGTCTCCTTTAAGAACAAAGCCTTAGTGGCCTAAAGAGCTACCAGTATACTCCACTCCTTGAGCGCTTTGTCTCATCCCAAAACCACTTCCTTATGTTAATAATAAATAAACAGGCCCTGGGACAGCATTTAAGACCAGATTCCCAGCAATCGCACAATATAATATGACTGTATCAATATGTATTTGTTAAAGTTTTCAAAAAATAGTTTTACATGTTACCTTTAAAAGTTTGGCCTAATCATTATATACAACCATACAAGACCTGTAGCAAAACTAATATCAGAAAAATCTTTAACAACAGCCCCTGTGCCTTCCTCATTTTTTACCCCCGCATGTGGGAAGATCTTTGCTATGCAATGGCAGAAGAGAGAGAATCAAAGGAAGTGGAGAAACCTGGAACTCCTATTGGGATTCACTATTCTGTTTATCCAAGAGTTTCAGTAACTCTTGGTCAATATAGCTGTTCATGGTTCATCTCATCAATCACTGGTATCCAAAGGTGATGTATGTGCAGATGTGCATGTGTCTGACAGTTCTAATAGTCATGCTGCACATCCAAATTCACAGATTACAACCATTGAACGAACCTTCCTTCTCCACTACCCACAAAGGTGGCTCAAGCAGCTCTTCCAAATATAAAAGCCCACAATTGATCAACAAGTCTATGCCGATTGCCTTTCTAGATAAACAGGGTTGAGGATGAAAATCATGCCGGGAAGACATCAAATGCCAGCTCTCTGCCCATTTCATAAGGTGGTGAGAGGAACAAGGAACCTGAAGTTGTGCTGGGCACAGGACTTTAATGGTTGTTTATTCCCACAATGCCTTTGGTACATTGTAGGGAGCAGGAAGAAAATAGTCAATAGAGTGGAACTTAAAAGTAGTATCTTAAATCACTTCAAAGCTTTGGGTTACATCTTTTATATATAAGTAACAAAACTTGGTCATTTCTTACTCCTTTATAAATGGGTTACACAAAGTCTGCAAAAGTCACCGACTTCTGTTAGCACAAGATTGGACAAATGAACACAAAGGTTCTTTACTGCCAAGATTAACAACAACCTCCATCACTCACATGTTTTAATAGTTTGTGTTTAGCTAGTGTCTTGGAAATGGTTCTTGAATCACTGTGGTAAATGTTTTATTACCCTGCATGTGTATTCTCATTGCTGCGACAAAACTGGTTACAAAGCAATTTAAGAAAGGAAAAATAGGGAGGGAACAAAGGAGGGAGGGAGGGAAGCAAGCAAGCTAGTTTTATTTGGAATCAGAGTTTCTTTTAGGGTCCACCATGGTGTCGAAGGCCTGGTAGCAGCAGCATGAGGCTGCTGGTCACACTGCATTCAGTAAGGAAAAGAATTTCAGCAACTGCTGTCATTTAGCGTTTTCCTTTCTCTTGTACCCAACCTAGGAACAGGGCCACGGAAGGATGTCACCAGAAATGGTGGCTCTTTCCAACTTCATAGCCGCAATCTAGCCCTTCACACACCAGCTCTGAGGTTTCCCTTCACAGTGATTCTACATTCTTTCAAACTTACACCGTTAACCACCACAATATGTTATAGACAGTTCTCTGCTGTTTCCAAATAATGGAGGAAAACAACTTACAGCCGGTAGGCTTGATTTAGGCTGGCTCTCTCACGTATGTTGCTCCATTGTCTCTATGGCTTTGGGCCTCAGGTTAGATAGTACACATGGTAGTCATGACAGAGAATGCTGCAGAGCAGCTTCCTTGATGGAAGGCAGGAGAGGAAAGGGAAGAAGGAAGGAGGGAGGAAGTAAGTAAGATAGAGAGAAAGAAGGCATCCCCTTCAAAGACACGGGTTGGTCCATAATGAAACAGCATTCTCCTGACCTAGAACTCCCATCCAAGTGTGAAGTCCTCAACACTGGAGCCCATGGGGACATTTTTAACAAAGGCTTGATGTATCATGCATGAGTTCCTTTCCTTATTACCGCTACAAAATAGCTGACAAAATGAACTGAAGGAAAGAAGGCTTTGCTCTTCTTCATAGTTCTAGAAAGCACAGAGTCTAGCATGCCAGGGAAAGACTAGCATGCCATCAGAAATGTGACCCAGAGAGTGACATTTCTCTTGTAGCCAGAGCAGAGAACTCTAGTCCACTACTCACTTCTGCCTTTCTATTCAGCCCAGGACCCCAGTGGCCCTAGGGATGGTGGCCCCGACATCCAGGATGGATCATTACACCTCACAAGAAAGAACAAGTCCATGTTCTAAGTTTAATTTGAATCCTAGCAAGTTGGCAGGATTAAGCAAGCCATATCCTACCTGTCCCTCAACTCTCATACATACACTTCTGTTGACTGAGTTTTCTGTCCTGCCCATTCCCGCAGTCGTTAAGTCCCAAAGAAATCACACAGAGGTCTACATTAGTTATAAACTGATTGGCCCATTAGCTCAGGCTTCTTATTAACTCTTATAACTTAATATTAGCCCATTATTCTTATCTGTGTTAGCTACATGGCTCGGTACCTTATCCTGCGGGGTAGTCACATCTTGCTTCTTCTGTGAATGGGACAGGACTGCAGACCAAACTTTCCTCTTCCCAGAATTCTCTGTTCTCATTGACCTCCCCTCTACTTCCTGTCTGGTTGTCNTTATAAACTGATTGGCCCATTAGCTCAGGCTTCTTATTAACTCTTATAACTTAATATTAGCCCATTATTCTTATCTGTGTTAGCTACATGGCTCGGTACCTTATCCTGCGGGGTAGTCACATCTTGCTTCTTCTGTGAATGGGACAGGACTGCAGACCAAACTTTCCTCTTCCCAGAATTCTCTGTTCTCATTGACCTCCCCTCTACTTCCTGTCTGGTTGTCCCACTCCCTGCCTGGCTACTGGCCAATCAGCATTTATTTAAAATATAATTGACAGAATAGAGACCATTGTCCCATACCACACTTCTGTCTAACTGAGCTCTTGAGCCCACTCAACAAATGATCACGACTTCTTTCTTGATGGAAAATACATGGATTCAGAGCTTCCTAAACACCATTGACCAAAACCACCTTCTTAACACTTTCTGTTCATGTTTCCTTGACTTTGCATCTCATAATCTCAGAGCTTTCTGTGTAAATTCTCCTTTCTCAACAAATAGCTGCCCTGATTCACTCCCATGATCCCAGACCATGAATGAGATCATTCTTTACTTCTTATCGCTAATGAAATTCAGAAGCCTTCTAAATTCCCTCAAAGAATTTTTCCTTGCAAATGTCACGAAACAGCATTGGAATGGAAGAGACATGTCAGTTAAGGCTTGCGTGTGTCTAGCCTCCATTCCATATGATCTCACCAGTCAGCGAATCAACAACTGACTAAGTAAATGCCACAATTTGCTAATCTGCATTTTGGACAAATCACTATCTTTTGAAAACCTGGTTGTCATTTCTGCAACGATAATCTGTGCTGTTGGAAGAAAATAAAATATCAAGCACACTGTGCCAACTTATAATTGTACAAGGAATTACTCAGATGTAATTTAGCCACATATCCACCATCAGCCCATATTACATTAGAAGCAAAATGAAATTCACCACTCTCAATGACCCAAGGTCACAGAGTGAGAAAATAGCAGAACTAATTTTCAATCTGTGGTCTGTCTGTCTCCAAAGTCACTGTTCGTGACCTCCTCCTGACACTGCGTCTCATTATTTTTATAGTTATTTATCTTCTGGAGAACTCGATGCTACTGGTCTGTACCTGATTTAGTTAACAAAGTTTATTAAATCTTAGTAGCTTCAAATGTTTTTCATTCCCTTTAAAAAGAGGAGTCAGTGGGTTGGAGCAATGGCTAAGGGTGGGAACAGTGGGTGGGACTGAGATGAAAGGTTGCTGGGGTTCGCTGGTTCCCAACCTGTCTCCAGGTCCAGGGAGAGACCCCGCCACAAGGGAATAAAGTGGGTTATGATAAAACTAGACAACCAATGTTTTCCTCTGGCCTCTGTGTATACACAGGCACTTGGACACACGTGTAAACATATACCACTTAGACATGCACCTCATACAAACTACATACAACACACACACATATGCATGGTTATAGAATCCATAAAAGTGTCACTTCCTATAACTAAGAGGTCAATAGAAGAATTTTATCACAAGAATCACAAATAAGCCTCTCAATTTAAAAAATTGTATTTCTTCTCAATGTTCACTCACAGCAGACACTTAATTATTAGAGTTCTTTAATAAACAGCATTTAAAATATTTTTTTATGGTTGAGACCAGTTTTCAAGAGCCTTCCTTGTTTTCCTCCCTGATCCACTGAAAGTTTGATTATTCTTATATGCATATATACATATATTTATATATAGTATTTATAAATATACTATAGGGTATATACATTTATATATATACATATTTCCAAATCATCTCTACAGAGTATTTTGCATCCATTTTCTCTTCCCATTTCTGGCTGCTGAAAAAGAACTATTCACCAATGATAGTCATTTTAAATGCTTCTTTCTATCTAAAACTAAGGGCTCCCAATATAGCTAAGTCTATATGTTCATGAGTTGTCTGCCTATGTCCAAGAAAACATGCTTTTTAAAGATGGTAGCATGTTCTACTTTTAGGGAACTGTTCCTCATGCCCATGTAAAACAGGGAGAATCTTCCATAATCATTTTTCATATTCTTTAAATTCATTTTCATGTGTTTTTATTTTATTAAAATGAGTTTGGGAACAGAAGGAAGTTAAATCTCCTTTGAAGAGGTGAGGCTGCCCAAAAAAACTCGTGTGTTTTTATATAAAATAGAGTATATCACTAGAAGCTTCAAGTTCAGTTATAATAAATTTTCCTGCAGAATCATCCTAGTGAAACCAAGACTCGTCAATGTTACCCCATCCCATTTCCCTGAAGCTTAGCTCTTATTAATGAGTTTATTAGATTTGGGGTATTTGGAATGATGATCTTGAGACATCATCACATTAATAAATATTAAGAGGCCTATAAAAGCCACACAATCACGTGAAAGAGGACATAGTCCTCTTTGCAATAGCAAAGATTAAAGTAAAAAATATTAATAGAATTCACCCTTAAATAGCCAGGAAGTCTATTTAAATAAAACTAAATAGAACAACCCATTTACCAAGAAACCTGGCTAGTCATATGCTCTAGAGCATTTCATACTTGAATGCACAAGGTCGGGATGATCCCGCTGTCACTAAAGTTAATTTTAGGTTGATTCATGTATAAACAGGTATTACAGGGAAACCAGGCCAAGTGTCCCTGCAGGAAGCCAGCAGAGTTTTATGGTTGCTTGGCTCTCGTAGTGGGAGGCAGGAGAGAAGAGAGGATAAAAGGAGACATAAAGGCCTCAGGGGTCAAATGCCAAGTTCAATCGAGTTCAATTCACAAGGCTCCACTTATCCAAGCTGACTACATCGTAGCAGGGACTACAGTGCCAGGAGCCAGATGTAAATATTCCCTTGCCAAGCTGTCAGGAGTTTTTGGTGGTTTACCAGCCTGACCTTCAAAATCATGCTCATGACATTTATCGCCTGCCTGAAAGTTCTATCCTGGAGAATTTGAGCTATGTAAGCCTAGAAAGAGTAACCTCTTAATCAAGTGCAAAACCCACATCTCTATCCAAAAAAAGGGGGAAGGAAGGAAGAGAGAAAGAGAGAGAAACATAGTCCCACCATTAAATCTTAAAATCCTGTTATTTTATAGTCAGGGAGGAGAAGAAAAAAATATAGAAATCCCTGCTTTGTTATTTTGTGAAATCAGCTTGTAGCAACTGAAGTTTAAAACTGAAGTCAGTAGGTATTTTTCACATATAAACGTCACGAGAAAGGTCATATAAGATATAGTTTGTCAGTGTTCACCAGTCCATAAAAGGTTTCATTTTCTTGTATGTGTTTCCTATTTGTTTCCACAGTCTCAAAACCATATTAAAAATTCACACAATGCTGCTGGGGAGATAACTCAGCAGATAGGAGACCTTGCTGAGAATCTGGGTTAAGCTCTGAGCAACTATAAACAGTGGTCGACAACTACCTATAATCCCAGCTCCCAGTGATCAGATGCTTTCTTCTGACTTCTGGGGCACCAGGCTCACACATGACAGACATACACATATGTAGGCATTCCACATACCTTCTCTTCTTCTCTCTCTCTCTGTCTTTCTCCTCTCTCTCTTTACACATATATGTATATGTGTGTGTTTATGTATTTATCAAGTTATATAGGTGCGTATACATTCAGTTAAGAAAGTAAATTAACAGTATTTTTTTCTAAATATGAGTGTTTTTATAACCAACACTATTTGTGTTTTTCCAGTGTAGAACACACTCTATATTGTCATCTAAATGAGATAAACACAAACAACTCAATGGGGGGAGTATTTTCCTGAAATACAAGTCTATGTTTCATAAAAATTAACAATATATTTGTAAAAATTAACAATATAATGGTAAGAAAACAAGAGTAAATCCACCTATCCGTTTAGCCTGTCTGTGTTTCTCTCCAACAATCTCTCCTCCTCCAACTCTGATTATACTTTCAAATAGGTCAACAGCAAACCTTCAGGCGCTTTCTAAGTGTTCATATAAACTACACTGTAAGCACCTGCATCTTGTGGAAGAAATAGATTGTCTTTATTTTCCTCGATATTCTCCAGTGCTCGGCCAGTATTTAAGAAGCACTTGCTGAAATATTGCCCCTTCAAAATCTTAAGGTTACACATGAATGTGATAGAAAATCACCTGGAAAGTTAGAAGGAGGCTTTCTTATCAGGTGGCACAGATAATCCATCTAACAGAGAGAGCATCAAAAGATGAAGTAAGTCTACATTGTACTTCTCCAGGCATCCAGAAGGTAAAGTGAGGCTGGCGTTCTTCAATGAAGTCCTCGCTGACACTTGCGCCTCATACCTGGGGCTCACCCGGCTAAATGGGCCATCAGACTGAGGCAATTATCCAGGTGACGCATGGAAACAAGCCATTTTTAGCTGAAATATCCAAGCAGCTCAAGCTAAAGTAGGTTGTTCCCTGGGTCATTCTAGCGAAAACAGATTGTTTCCTTCAAGTGTTCTGGTTGGGGGAGGGGACAGGCAGTAGAGACCAGCTGAACCAAAGGCTCAGCAATAAGAATTCTCAAACAGTGCTGCTGTTTGTGATGTGATAAGCTAGGTTCATGAGCTGCTGGGCAGAGAAAGGGATCCATTCTCTTAATCCACTGCATGCACACACAGAGACATGATCTTAATTTGAAATACAGAGCCTCTGGTGTTATGATATTGTCTCCATAAGATGGAACCTATTCCTGACACAACTAAATTGGCCAAGAACCTGAGAGTGGATAGGTCACGGGCCTAGGGGGACAATCTACTGCTATTAACTCTGCTAAACACAAGAATCAAATGACACCTAATTGGTATGTCACCGTTACCACTGATGGGTACCTCCCTCAACCCTCATCAGAGAAGCTTCTTCTTGCTACGGGAACTAACACAGAGACTCACAACTGGAAAATTTCAGAGAGTAAAGGGGCTTCGGAACACTCAATCCTTAATGAGATATCTTTTTCAAACCCCTCCCCTCAAGGCTCAGGAATCTACAAGGAAGAAGAGGTCCAAAGACT
The DNA here is from genome assembly GCA_001685095.1 of Ellobius talpinus. Lineage (NCBI taxonomy): Eukaryota > Metazoa > Chordata > Mammalia > Rodentia > Cricetidae > Ellobius > Ellobius talpinus. The sequence goes on from LOJH01060546.1 coordinate 7,709, forward strand.
GTAGGGTTGACTCCAAGGAAACAGCGACTTCCAAACACAGCAGGACCAACTCACAGTGACTGTCACAGCAAGCCCAAGATCTGTTCAGGTTCAAAGCACACAAAATCCTAGCAGTGAAAGGGGGAATGAACACTCCTAACCAAGAAAAAAATCTATTTGCAACTGATACCTGCTGAGAGAAGTAAAATTACTTTTTGCCAATACGGTGTCCCTAAGAATGTCAGCCACATTCCAGGACAGGTCCCATGTGCAGGAGGAGTTGACCACTACAAAATGGACTCCATGTTCTTCTGTGTGCTCTTTCTGTTGGGTTTCTTTTTCCTTTATGGTACTTTTTTAATCTTATTGATTTTCTTTTCTGTTTGTTTGGCTGTTTTTGTTTTTATTTTATTAGCATGTTTTTCATGGTATTGTTTTTTGAGAGAGAAAGAGAGAGAGGGAGAGAGAGAGAGAAGTTGACTGGGTAAGGACATCTAGAGGATTTAGAAGTTGAGAGTGGAAGAATATGTTCGAAACATTTTGTATCAAAATATTTAAATAAAAACTTTTAAAAGTAAAAAAATAAAACAATAAAATTCAAAAATTTAAAGTTAAATGAAAGGTATTACCTGTTACCATCAAGGATCCCTAAGGAGAAGGAAACTTGACAATAAGAATTCTCACAGTCCAAATTATGAAATGCACCTCACAGATACTGAGTCATTTAACAAAAGGTGCAAATAGAAATGAGAGTAAAGTTTCTGGTCTTAGTGGAAATGAGCGAATAAGCCCAGTACTGTCTGTGTTGACTATGGAACCATTTCCTGCTTGTTACATATGATCACCTGAGCTTGCTGTAGCCGCTGGTTAAAGGATGATGTCATTGTGAGAGTCTGGAATAAGCAAAGAGCCTCTCTGTCGTGAGTCTTCACCTGAGCTTTGTACAATGCTCCTCATTTTATCTGCATACCCTCTTGCTATAGCTCTGAAAAAAACATAGACCCTAGCAAGGATACTATTATAAACTTGAGATTTTTCTAGACTGTAACATACCTGACTTCAATGAAATGGTTGCAGAATGATACAGCAGGGAAGTAGAGAAGCATCCAAACCTAAGGATGTTCACTTAACCTGCAAGGATATCTCTTCATCACTAACTAGTTCAATGCTCTCCATATTATTTAGCAGCTCCTAGTAAAGACTCTGGGCTGGTGTTATAAAGGCTAGGAATTCTGGGGGTTTTATCTATTAGCAAAATGATTTGGAAAATGTGTTTAACTTTTCTAAACCTTCAGTATCCCTATCAGCAAAGGCACTATAAATGTGAGTGCTGCCTTCCACAGATTGTAAGATTACATGAGATCACATCTCTAAAGCATTTAAAACGGGTGTGTAAAAAAAATTATCTTTTCAATCACTCATGCCATCATTTGCTTCCTAGGGACTGTCCCGCTTGTTGCTCCTCACAAGTGACATTTCTTCTCCTGAATACCACAAGATACATGTGAACACAGGGAGAACAATATGGCTTCACCAGGCAAAGGCAGCTGCCACCAAGCCTGATGACCTGAGTTTAATCTCCCACATGGTGGAAGGAGAAAACTGATTGCTCCAAACTGTCCTCTGAGCTCCACAGTTACACTATGGTGTGTGTGTGCATGTGTGTGCAGGCATGTGTGTATGAACACACACATACACATTAAATAAATCAGCATATATGTAAATATATATTAAATAATTAAGTTTATAACTCCAAATTAAGCTCATGGACTGATTGCTATGTTCTAGGACATTTAACCAGTAGTAATATGCAGGAACGTGAGGATGAGATTTCTTCCCCTTACAAACCCCTTTCCATTGATTTGGTGGATTATAAATATTTTAAAATAGTCCAGGAATTAAAGTGTGTGCCACCACTGCCTGGTATCTATGACTAACTCGTGGCTTAGCTCTGCACTCTGATCTTCAGGCGAGCTTTATTCGTCACTAATTACACTGATTCTGTTGAGTGCAGCATGTTTGCTTAGTGGCAGGGTCCACCCAAAGGTAGCCATGTCACACTAGGACCCTGCCCACCTGTTCTACCCTCAACAGATCCACTTTCTTCCACCTGCAACAAACGTTTCCCATTTGCTGATGGCTTTCCCTTCCATTTAATATCAACAATTGGGTCTCTGGCAGGGTTTTCTGCCTCTGACCAAAGGATGTAAGGTTTCCTTTCTCAGGTACAATCCTCTCTTCGCCTTCTAGATTTTTTCAAAGTCCCGGTACCAGGCTACTGTGTCTCTCTTGGGCTCAGAGCCCTCGGCCCCTAGTCTTGCCTGATGATGTAGTAAACAGTTTATGCCCACTCAATCTGATCTTCTTTGGATTCCTGGGATGCCAGAGTATTCAGGCCTTTAGATCTTCTATCTCTACCTCACTCCTTGTGCCCATTCGATTTTCCTCCATTGTGTCGTACAGGTCCTCACTCCTATTTGGGATATCTTTTGTAGAGCCACTGGCCAGTCCTTTCCTATCAAATCTGGCCTCAGTATTCTTTGGAGCAGACAGTTGGGGAACCAAGAAATCATTCTCCATTTTCTTTCTTCTTTATTGCTCCAAAACTTGCTTGTGTCTGTCTGTCTGCTCTTCCTCTCTAAATGTCCTGTCTAGGTATATGGCAATGTGGGAGCCAGAGATGGAGACAGGCCTCAGGAAAGACAGAATGAACTAATCACTCCTTAAAAAATACCCTTGTTAAAATGTCACAGGAACATCACCTCAACTGGGACCCTGCTCCCTTAAGCTTCAGAGGACACTGAGATTAACTGCCTTCTCCCCATTCCAGAAGAATGAGGCTTCACTCCACAGCCACACTTAACTCTACTTGATCAGGAACCCCATATAGAAGTAAAAGCTTTCCTGACCCATCTCCTTGTACTCCCATCTTTAATAACCACATCCTACTTCATCAATTTCTTCTCTATGTATCTCCAATGATACATTCAATAATCTCTAATTAAACAACTAATCAGCTATTGTTACAGGACTCCCAACTGTTAGCCACAGAGCTGGAGGCGCAAGACTACCAAACATGTCCAGGTGGTGAGAACCACCAGCACCCCAGAAGTATCCACATCCCCCAGATTCAGAAGAGACTCACAGAACAGATTTTAATGTAACGTTTACTATTCCTTTATGTAAAAGGTACCAACTCTACAATGACTGCCCTCAGTAATCAAGCACCTGTGTCTCCTGGTAAATTGGATAGAAAGAGGGTGTTGGGGTGATGCCGTGGTGATGAGAGAGGATGAGGTGCTTTAAAATGTGTTTATGTAAAGATAAGAGAGCTTAACTGATGATAAGGAAAAGATACTTCATACATTTAAAAACAAAAGAAATATGTTCCAGATTTCTCTCTCACTATGCTACTGTTATATTA
>LOJH01060547.1:0-11111 GCA_001685095.1 Ellobius talpinus
GGCAGTGTTTAAATGAATACAATTTGTGTGTTGTTATTCCAGGGTATAAGCTAGGGATGAAAATCAGGCCTGCTCTCTCCTATCACTACAAGTAAAGAATAGCGAAAAAATTTGCTTTCATAGTGCCTACTTAAAATAATTCTCAGCCTACTAGGAGATACCAGTAGTTGATCTTCCCACAGGGAATGCTCAATAGTCTCACTCTGTGTCAATACTTTGTAAATCAGCCATGGAAAATGATATTCAAACAATTTCCTAAGTCTATGATTTACCATTACATGGAAGACCTTTTTTTTATCTGACTCCAATGCAGATACTTTAGAAAGAATGTTTGAAGAAGTAAAAAAAGAGTTTTACCTAAATGGGAATTACAAATTGCTCCTGAAAAAATACAAAGAGAAGATTTTGTCAATTACCTTGGTTACAAATAGGTTTACAGAAAATTAGAACACAAAAGGCACAAATTAGGAGGGGCTGATTGTAAACTCTGAATGACTTTCAAAGATTGTTAGGAGCTATTTCCAGTCTATGACCAGCTGTTGGGAAAATACCTGACCTAATTGTTCATTTAAACAAAATCTTAGATGATGACAAAGACTTAAACAGTCCCAGAGAATTAACAGCTGAAGTGTAAAAAGAATTGATGGTCATTGAAGAAGGACATTTAGGTAGAGTGAATCCAAATCTTAATTGTATTCTAGTCATATTACCTTCCAGAATTTCTTTTACAGAAGGTTTAATGCAGAGGGAAGATATTATCTTAGAATGGACCTTTATTTACCTATCTATTCATTTATTTATTTATTTATTTATTTTTACCACATAAGCCAAGTTAAAAAAAACTTATGTGGAAAAGGCTCTGAATTAATTATAAAGGGAAAATTGAGACTTTGTCAATTAGCAAGTATAAGCCCAACAGAAATTATAGTTCCTTTTAATGCTGAGGAAATTTCAAAATTATGGGAAGACAATGAACCTTGGCAAAGAGCTTCTATTTTTTCAGAGACATTAATAGCAATTATTCAAATGATATCATTAATCTTATAAAGAAAACTACTTGGTTTCTTCCCCAAATTGTACATGAAGCACCAATAACTGGAGCCCATACATTTTATATAGATGCAAGTAAATCAGGAAAGGCAGGTTACAAATCAGAAGAATTAAGTAAGGTGGAACAAAGCGCTTATAATTCTGTCCTAAAGGCAGAATTATACTCCATTCTCATGGTACCAAGGGATTTTAAAGAACCTCTGAATATAGTTACTGATTCGCAATATGCAGAAAGAGTTGTCTTGCATATTGAAACTGCTGAATTTATACCATATAATACAGAATTAATTTCATTATCCATACAGGTTCAAGCTATAATCAGGAATAGGCTTTGTCCCATATACATAACACAATCTGATCCCATACTGGTCTACCAGGTCCTCTAGCACAAGGTAATGTAGACATTGATCAATTATTGATTGGAAGTGTGCTGAAGGCCTCAATTTTATAGAAACATCATATCAATAGTAAAGGTTTAAAGAAAGAGTTTTCTATTACATGGCAAAAAGCTAAGAAGATTATAAAGAGATGTCTTACTTGCTTTTTCTATAACCAAACAGCACTACCTGCAGGAAGTAACCCAAAGGGTACTCAAAGGAATGCAATCTGGTAGATGGGCGTGTTCCATTTTGTAGAATTTGGAAAACTAAAATATGTATACCTCACCATTAACACTTATTCAGGTTTTCAATAGGCAACTTCTTTGAGCTCAGAAAGGACTGATTCAGTAATCACACATTTATTAGAAGTTATGGCCATCATGGGTATACCTACACAAATAAAGACAATGGTCCAGCACATGTGTCTAAGAAAATGAAACATTTGTTGCTTATTATAATATAAAGCATATTACAGGTATACCAAACAATCCTACANACACATTTATTAGAAGTTATGGCCATCATGGGTATACCTACACAAATAAAGACAATGGTCCAGCACATGTGTCTAAGAAAATGAAACATTTGTTGCTTATTATAATATAAAGCATATTACAGGTATACCAAACAATCCTACAAGCCAGACAGTTATAGAAAGATCAAATTGAACTATAATGGATATACTAAACAAACAGAAAGTGATGGAAAATACCACAAAAATAGACTGCAGAATGCTTTATTAATCTTGAATTTTCTTAATGGTAATGAGAAAGGAAAAACAGCAGCAGAGAGACATTGGATAATAGAAAAACCTTCTGAAATAAATCATCCAGTATTTTTCAAGGATATGCTGACCTCACAATAGAAGCTAGGAGATGTGATACATTGAGGAAGGAGTTTTGATCTTGTTTAAACAGGAGAAGAAAAGCTACGGATACCATCAAAGTTGATAAAGATTCAGTTTGAAAAAGAGAAATCTCTTGAGAAAGAGAAAAGATGGCTCATGCACAGAGGTGACAATCATATAGGTGGTAAGACAACCTCATAAGGGTTGGGACAGGGTTCTGTTCTTGTCTTTGCAGGAAAATCTTCATCTTCAAAGAGTGGAGAGACCTTAGACATCTAGATGCCTAAAGATTAAAAGATAGCTATCCAGAAAGAATCAACAAGTGAAGAAAAATTTGCTTTATGATGCTGTATTATCTGCATGGTAAAATTTGATTATTTGGACACATANAAAGATTCAGTTTGAAAAAGAGAAATCTCTTGAGAAAGAGAAAAGATGGCTCATGCACAGAGGTGACAATCATATAGGTGGTAAGACAACCTCATAAGGGTTGGGACAGGGTTCTGTTCTTGTCTTTGCAGGAAAATCTTCATCTTCAAAGAGTGGAGAGACCTTAGACATCTAGATGCCTAAAGATTAAAAGATAGCTATCCAGAAAGAATCAACAAGTGAAGAAAAATTTGCTTTATGATGCTGTATTATCTGCATGGTAAAATTTGATTATTTGGACACATATGCATCTCTACTTAATAACAAGAGCTGGCTTTGGAGTTGAGAATGGTTATCCTTCTCAAATTCCAAGTATGTTGTTAAAAGAAAGATTCAGAATTTCTGTCACAAGTCAGGAGCCATCTGGTATGGGACAGAAAAAAGATAGATTTTAAGGAAATATTTTACTTTCTCCATGACCATTTTATTTATATCATATCTTTCATTGAGCATACATCTATATGAGTAATATTTAAGTTTTCCACAATGAACAGTAGATTTTCTGCAGTAATCTTTGAAGCTTCCAGGAAGAAGATGGGGCCTCACAACACTGACTCTGCCTGGTTGATATGAAGTCATGATGACGATAACACTACTATAAGACTGGTTTTGGGGTAGCAGGTGTGGAAATGATGCACCTTCTTACAACTTCCTCGCCAGAACTCCAAATAAGAACTTTAAAACAGACAAACAAACAAACCCTATTGACTTCTCAGAGACCATTTGTACAAAAAGACAATCTTAAAATTTAACCATCATTTTATTTTACAGGATCTCATTAAAAAATCACCCCTGTGACAGTAGGAAGCAAATCAAGAATGCAATATCACCTCTTTCAACAAAGTTTGTCCTCACAATTAGAGATACCATCTAGGGGTTGATTATTATTTGCTTAGAGTTGGGAGTTGAAGTGAAAATTCTGTAGGCCTAGAGATCAAAAAAGAGAGAAGATTGAATGGGATAATAGGTAATTTAGTATGAACTGATTTAAAGTAATAATAGTAATAATAATGAGTGACAGAGTGAATACTTGTGAGCTATTATTCATGGACAATTTACACTGATATAATGTCTTATATATTGATACAAGTTCAAATTATATTTTTTATTTCTGTTTACAATATTTGTACACCTATGCAAAGTTATTTTGCCATATTTTATGCATGATTGTTTCTACCTCTGTTTAGGACATTGTGTATACTGATACAATTTTAGGATACATTTATCATTTTGCATTATATATTTCTACCTCTGATTAAGATATTTATACATTGTTTACATTTTGATGTCATTGTCCTCCTTTATTGCACAGTTGTCTAAAGACTGTTTAATATTCTGATATTAAGTCTTATTCTTTGAGTTATATAGGTACTAAGTATTATAGGTCAATAGTCATTCATGTTTGTTATACTNTCTGATTAAGATATTTATACATTGTTTACATTTTGATGTCATTGTCCTCCTTTATTGCACAGTTGTCTAAAGACTGTTTAATATTCTGATATTAAGTCTTATTCTTTGAGTTATATAGGTACTAAGTATTATAGGTCAATAGTCATTCATGTTTGTTATACTTTTAGTCAGATTAATTAGCTTCTTTAGATAGATATAGATTGTATTCTGTATAGATAGGTAACCTTCAACCACTTCAAAGATCTATAGAATATGACATTTAAATACCTTATTATTCTGTTGACATGAGACATGATTGCTCCTGGCAACCCTGATCTATTCACAAGAGAATTTTGAGAACCAAAGACACTCCACTTGGAGTTTATCTTCTTGGCAAACCTGGCCTTTGGGCAAGAAAGTGCCTATGCCTTAACCATTGACAAAGTGCATGATGTCTAGACTGGACATGCAGGATACAAGAAAAAAGACTTTAAAATATTGCCAAGACAGGGTAAGATGGTTTCAAAAATTTTCCTGCCTTTGAAAATGATCTGTTAGTTACTCTAGATGTTAGCCAGAGTTGGTTACTTCAACATCGCAAATGAGACTTTGGATGATTGCTCAGGGAGTCATCTACTGCACATTTTGGAAGTTGCTTGGTTGTACTTCCTGCATACTCAGGCCTTTGATGTGGTTGAAGATTAGATAGTCATAGTTACCCTTCTCTTATGATCTAGTCAAGCCATTTCCAATACAGGACTTAGACTCCTAGGATAGAATGTTTATTAAAACATTTAGCATATGTTCCTTGCTTAATATTATTTATGCTGTTGTAATTCTAATCTTATACTTGATATCTGTTCCTAGTGTATAGAGTTTTGTATAGGGTTTGGAACTCTCTTATTTAAACAAAATGGGAGGTGCTGTTCTGCACTTTCAGCCAGTAGCCTTCAATATACCAGCCCATTTGGGCATGGTCTCTTATACTATAAATGTAGCTGTAAAGCATGCACTCATTCTCTTGCTTTTGGCTCTTGCTTTCAGGTGCTAGACTCTATTCCTGTTCCATGTTTGTGCACAGATTTATAATCTAGAACAGTGATCTGTAAGTCTCCCCTAAATATATAGCCCTTTAGTATACACAATTCTGCACTAGTGTCAGATGATTTTGTATCTTCCACCAGCAGGTTAAGGCCATATATGACTAATATAGCAGTGAACCTAAGTATTTTTGATCTGTTATAGCAATGGAATACCCAGATTAACTTTCATCCATTATCATTCTGTAGTATCAGAAATGGACCATAAATCAACTCATGCTTCTAGGAAGGATATTATAAGGTACTATAAGAAGCAGCCATCTGTTGTGTGACAGAAAAAAGATTAAAAATTTAAGAATTAAGGCTATCAAGACTCTGCTTTCAATAATTCTAATTAACCCCATACCTATTTTTGCCTCTATGGTACCTTTTTTGAATACATGTCTATCAAAATTCAAACTTCCCATTTTGATATAAGTGATGTTTAAGTTTTCCACAATGAGCAATGCATGTTTCTACAGTAATCTCTAAAGCCTCCAGGAAATAGATTGTTCTCCACAATAACTATTTTACCTCATTCGTATGATTTCATTTAGCTTATAGAACCACTTAAATATTGACTTTAGACTACAAACCGCTCAAAGAAAGATTATCCAGCCTAACAGACCAGTCTAGCCAGGATTTTAGACAAGTGCTGCACATTCCCATTATTCTTAGAATGGTCAAAAACTGATACAGCAACCTCTGCAAAGACTTGACAACCCAAAATTTCTTTTCAGAATCCCCTAAAGATACCATCACCCTCAGACATCAGGAATTAAATTTAAGAATATGATGCCCACATGCCCAAAAGTTCAAGTGGGTGGTACTTAGTTTTTCAGTGGATTATGGATATTTGACTTGGTTTATGTGGTTAGTTACAAGTTATCATTGATAGTTGTTGAAAAAGCTAAATAAAAGAAATTAGATTTAAAGTTCTTGTTTTGAAAAGAAAATAGAGGAATATAGATATGATAGGATAAAAGGGTAGATTATTGAATCTACTCTGAAAAAAGAGAGTTTATAGATATAAGACAAAAGGTTAGATTATTGAATCTGCTTTTAAAAAACAGCATATATACAGAAGGATATACCACATCAAGTATTTTATTATCATTTTGTTTCTTATATATAAAATAAAAACATGTATGTACATACATGATTTTTTTGATTAAAAGAAAAACTTAGTTTTCTTCAAAGCAATAAATGTTTTCCTGATAGAATGAATAAAAATTTTCTTGTGAAGAAAGAAATTTGTGAAATATTACACAGAGACACTGTATTCCATCAATTATAAAATTGACACTTTATTTGAAACCAGTGGTGTACAAAAACATTAGCAAGCAGAAACTTAATGTAATTTCTAAAAATATACAGCATAGAATTGGATGGACATAAAATGATTGTGAATACTATTATAGGTGTAAACATGCAGAGAATTATGTCCTGGAATCTCACGAGGACAAGCATTTTCTAATCCCTGAAGGGACTAAGAATCACACTCACAAATTTAGTCTCAGAGAAACATTGATAAATTCTGGATACAGTGAAGGAGAAATTTTTGTTACTGAATTCATGTTTTGCTCATCAACCATGATGAACACAGCACTTGAGAAGCAGAGGTAATTTTCTCCACCCTTATTGACAGAGCTGTTCTCTTGCTCTCCTTTAGATGTAAAAAAAATTCATGGAAGCAAGCAGAAAATCTTTATCAATATTGATGGACCCTATACCATAAAGAATAGAACACACATATCTTTAGAGTATTTCCAGAACTGAAACAAGGTGAGACTCATAGGGTCCACTTTTGTATTTTCAGAAGTCCAACTTGTGATATTACTTTAAAAATGGATATTGTTGGCAGGTTACATTTTAATACAACCGTGGGGTTTTCACATCTTATCTATCTGTTCTAGAGAGAGTGGCCTAAATTTTGATTCTTAGACTCCTTAAATTATCAAGATGTGACCAAAGTCAGTGGTTACAGCAGCACATACAACAATACAGGAGAAGCCAAGAGAACAACACTTCACCTTCAAAGATTGCACAAATGCCTGCAGTGCTTCAACAGTGCTTTCTGGAGGACAAAATACTTTCTTCTTTCTTTCATTCTTTCTTTGCTTCCTTCCTTTCTTGGTCCCTTTTTAAATTCCCTTCTTTTCTTCAATCTTCCCTCTAATACTTGTTTATTTTTTTAAAATGATACTTACATGCTAGCATATAAAACACGTGATGTAAAGTTTGAAATATATAGTATGCTCTGTGGTTTTTTATATTTTAAAACTAAGAACATGGTGAATAGAAGTCTGCTCTATCTCATATTTTTATTGAGATCAAATATAAAATACTCTTACTTCCAAAAATACACACTAACAATGCTATAAGGAAGCACAATTAATATCATAAATTGAGATTATGCCCACCTAAGTTTCAATAAGCATAAGGTTTCTTAAGTGCTTGAAGCTCTTATATTCATCAGTACTAGTAAGCTTGGCTTGGCCTGTCTTTTAAGATTAGCTCAATTACCATGACATCCAAGAACTTTCAGAAACCCACCAGGAAGGGCATGAAGGGAACACAGAAAATTCCCTTACCCTAAAACCAGAAAAAAAAGAAAAAAAGTAAAGTGGAGACATTTAGTGAATTCAGCATAACAACAGTGAGGATAAAGAGAAGTGATTAAAATTCTGAAAATCATGTATTTCACAGAGTTATGGAGAGGAATTTGCTTAGCTACAAACATAATAGATAAATCTTTCATTGGCACACAATAATCTTAGACATATAATATGATATAGTTGTGTAACTTAAATTGAAGCAATTTCAAATAGGTATTTTATTTATTAAATTAATCTATCAAATGTCAGTATTTGTTCATTTGAAACGTATTTTGAAGTAAGTGCTTATAATGATAACCATTCTGCTCATACATTTTATAGTTTTGAGTATTCTTATACTTTAAACTTAACAAATAATGTTTGTTATTTGTAGATACAGTGCTATAATTTTCTGACAAATTGAATAGATAGCAAGCAGTAGGTTCTGTGGATGGTAGAGCTGGGAAAGACCCTTTCCAACATCAGAGTTAAGGACATGGCTCAGTGATAGTTATTGCCCTGAGGGTCCCTGAGCAAAGTCAGGAATAGGTATAGAATTTTCAAATACATGATTGTTGGGAAAAAGAATGTCATGGGATATTTCAGGAGAGATTCAGTGAACCTGTGTTAGTACACACATGACAATATGAACATGAAATAAAAAACATTATAATTGAAAATAGGTTGAACAAATGGAATAGCCCTTCAGAGAAAGCTATAATGAAAAACTCCATGTTGCCACTGTGTTAGCCCATACTTCCACTTTTCTCAATGTGGTGGACAGTTTGTAAAGTTTACATATCCTCTGTCACAATTAAAGGAAACTGTTTTTGTACTCTAGTTTTTGTTCTTTTTAAATAATTTTTTAATAGTAAAATGTTTGTAAAGTATATTATAGTTCCTGTTACACTCTAGAGTCTATGTTATATTTTAACTCTTAGAAAAGGACATTAAATTTTGCCTGCTTTTATCACTTACCAAATTATTAAAATGTGTTATCATTCATATTTTAGTCTTTTATTTATACTAGCATGAGATAGTAATTAATTAGGTTCTTATTTTTATATTATATTCCTTATGAATGTTTTCCATATTCCTTACTTTTCAGTATTTTTGATAGCATTGTATTTCTTGAAAGTATAGTGTTTTATTGTAAAATTTCGTCACCTCATTTTATTTTCAAAGTACAATTTGTGAACTGGAATACAGTTTCTAAATTAGAAGTAGGAATGCTGAATAATTTCTAATATGTTTTCTGAATATTTTGAATGTGTGAATCCATTTCATTTTAATTGGAATGCTTTAAAAATATAATTATAAGATAACATTTTTCTTTTGACTGGTTCAATATTTCATTCAGCTGTGGCTATGCAAGCATTGCTTCTAATAATGTTGACATTAATAGTCACAGGTTATTTTTGAATTATGATTTATAGAATATGATTAAAATGACGAGGTTGGCTGGGTAAGGTGGCACAAGAGTGTAACACTATAACCCTGAAGTGGAGATGGTTGATCATGTATACAACCTGACTTCAACCAACCTCATTAAACCCAGATATTTCCATGAAGATAAAACATCTGGTAGTCTGTCCAACCACATAACTATTTACATATAAGCTGTTTTTTTTTAACTTTTTAATAAGTTTATTTTTATTATTTGAGAATTTCATGTATTTAATTTTTTTAACCCATAAGCTTCCAATTCCTCCTATGTTCCCCAATAGCTGAGTAAAAGCAACATTTAGATTCAACTTAACATTTTATTTACTTTCATTTTAGATAAATGTAAGTGTTTGAACAGAAGGTTTTAGGTGACTACTTGCTGAGATTCAGTTGACATTGCCACAGCACTTTAATAAGAATTTGTTTGCAAGATTATAAAATATACCATGATATAATAGGCTTAACTAAAAGATTTTTGTGTATTTAGCTAAATTATCCTTTATTAGTCATTAATTCTATAGAAATAGATATGCTATAATTTCTGCTTAGGCTTATGTTCTACATGACATAAAACATAATTTGTGATTATAAACCATAGTGACTATACTATACTTTACTATCTAATGTTGACTTAGTAATAAAAAATTAGAAAATTACTTTCTGGAGAATGATAGCATCAGTTCAATTAGAAATGGGCATTTTCTGTTAGCATAAAGATTTAGCTAACCTTTCCTTAATTTTTAAGTTAACACTGACCTTTTTTGACTAAAAGGTTGAGTCCTACCCAGTCTCATTTTTCAATTCCATTTAGTCATTATACCAATAGAATAATTTTTAAGCCTAGAACACACTGTAAATTGATGAATTAAAATGAAATTTCAACAAGTTCTGCATGAACATTTTGTTAATGGGAGTTTATCTTGTACAAAACTTTTTGTGTTATGAAGAACTGATTACTTGATTTGAATTCCGCTATATGTCATGAATAAAACAAAACTTAAAATGCTGTCATGGCTTTAAAAGAACATTTTTTTTCTTCTATTGGTAGATGGAGCTTCAGTTGATAACTGCAGATGACTCATCACTACCTTGTTCAATGCAGATGGCAAACATATTTAGTTTTTGGTTTATTTTTAACATATGGCTTCCAATGATTTTCAATGTTTTACTACAAAAATATTTAGAGATTTACACAAGCTGGATATTAAAATATGGATTATCTAACACAGGTGTTTTTATCCAAAGAATATTAAAACTGTGACTACTTTAAATTATTTAATTTTTCACATAAATTCAATGCAATATCTACCAATATTTTCAAATATATCTTTCTACTACTAAGTTCTAAAGAGTAATAAAATCAATTAAGATAATTATACAGAAAGATACACCATATTGTTGACACTTTAAATTTGTAAGATAAATTTTATTTCTGCAGATTTCATATACTTTTCCTTACAAGTTCTCTAGAGAATTATGCATAACCAGAGCTTTGTCAATGAGTTTGTCCTCTTGGGGCTTTCACAGAACCCTCTAATTGAGAAAATATCATTTGTTATAATTTTATTGGTCTATATTTCAACTGTTGTGGGTAACATGATAATTGTGGTGACCATTGTCTACAGCCCTGCACTGCTGGCATCACCTATGTACTTCTTCTTGGCATTCCTATCATTCCTGGATGCATGTGTCTCTTCTGTTGTCACACCAAAGATGATTGCAGACTTGGTTCATGAGAGAAAAACTATCTCTTTTGAATGTTGCATGACACAGGTCTTTGCTGTGCACTTTTTTGCTGCAGTGGAAGTCACCATTCTGGCAGCCATGGCCTATGATCGCTATGTGGCCATTTGCAAGCCATTGCACTACTCTTCCATTATGAACAGGAGAC
>LOJH01060548.1:4317-15961 GCA_001685095.1 Ellobius talpinus
CTACCTATCTGGCTGCTGTTTCTCAAATGAGAACAAATTCAGCTGGCAATCTATATGGAATAAATGAAGCGACCAAAAACTTTCATTCAAATGGGTTATTCTATCCTCTATGACTGTAAGACAATCAATGGTAGATTATTTGATCAATGGGCTCAGTACTTGAAAGACTAAATGAGAACAAAATTTTGCTGCTGAGGCTGCCAAGTGATGAAGACCTCTATACAAAGCACAGAATATTTATTTAATATTACAAAAAGCAATGCCACCAGTGTGTTTTCTATGGGATTACTCACTGTGCTGAATATTTTAAAAATATTTTCTTACTTTCATTTATGTGTATGTGTGTAGATGGGTAGGTATGTGTATGTGCATGAGTATAGGTGCCCATAGAAGCCAGAAGAGGATACTGGATTCCCTGGAGCTGAAGTTGTAGGTGATTGTGAGGTGCTGGGAACGAAACTTAAGGCCTCTATAAGAGTAGTAAGGGCTCTTAACACTGAACAATCTCTCCAAATCCCTCACTGACAATTTTATACAGTGGAGAGAACTTCAGTTAACTGTTCTTCAAACTTATTCAATTAAGACCTGCTTCATGAGCAAAACTCAACAACAACAACAACAACAACACTAAAGACAGTCAAAGAAAATAATGTAGGGTAATAGATTTACTATTAGCAGGCCTCAAATAGATGTCTCCCTCTGTAGTCAATGACTTGTGAAGTTAGTCACCAGATAGGTCCTTCCTCGTGAGAAAACTCAACAGGTAGTTTGCTAACAGAATGCCCAGGACACTGACTCAGAGGCTCTCCTTCAGTGTCAGCACAGCACACCACTTCCTTCCACACCCCAGAGAGACAGTACAGTTTTAACAGGCAGCATCTACCCACTCACAAATAGTCCAAGGTTCTGCTTAGAAAATTCAGGCTTCGCCACTCACTAGTAGTCCATATGCCTGCAGACAGTATCTCCAATCTCAAAAACTGAAAAAGGAGAGGTATCCTTTCCTTGTCTGATTGTAGTCAAAGACAGTATGTTTGAAAAAGATCCTCCCAGTCTTTCTATCACCTTGTCTTACATCAGTACAAGTCCTTCTTTAAAACATTATTTCGGCAGCACAGGGTCCTTTTAACTTTCCTGATGTCTAATAAAACCCTATCCCAATCCTAGGGATGGAACCTCAGACACAGGAGAATATAGGGGAGGCTCATGAACTATGTTAGCAACACACATTCTAACCTGAATGAAGATGGGGCTGCTTCACATCTTTCTCTACTCTGTAGCCAAAAAGCAACTGTGAAGTAGCAGTTCTATTACTAGTGCATAAACTGAACCAATCTTCTCTTAGTCTTTCACAGGAAGCTTGCTTCTGAGGAGGCTAACAAATATCCCAACCTTGAAGCCTTGCTCCTTCTTAGCCTGAAATCCCGTTTTCTATCTAAATTGTTACTCATCCTTAAAGACTGATGTCAAATAGCCCCTCCTTTCCAAGACCTTAGTGTGGGAGCCCTGAATCAAAGCCCAACACCCTTCACTCCAAGTCTCCTTTGATCCCAGTTTCACTTCTCTAGTTTCTGTTACTTGTGGTCAAGTATAGTCTGAAAAATTACAGAGAAAAATTACAGAAATAAACTATTTTTAACTTATAAACCATTCAAAGCAGCATGAGGAAATAGTATGTCATTCAGTTGGATACAAACCAGGCATTGGTTCAGTGACACTACCTGTGCATTAGTCCACTTGGTAGCTATCCCAGACATCATACACAGCCAGACTCGGGAGGGCCACCTCTTCCAATCAACTTTCATTTTAATAATGGCTCCAGGAAAGGTACGAGTGAGCGAGTAGCAATGTTAGCAACTCAGATATGCAAAGTCTATGTGAAAGAGAAGCTGTGAAGTTCTTCCTTTAAGGGAAAAGGTGAATGTTCTCAACCCATCAGGAAGAAAGTTCTATGCAGAAGTTGCTAAGTCTATAATAACAGTGAGCTTTCAAATCACGAAATTGTAATGAAAAGAGAAACTTATGTCAGGTTTGTTGTTACACTTCAAACTACAAGCTATAGCAGCAAAGCATAAGTGCTTAGTTAAGATGGAAAAGACATTAAATCTGCAAGTGAAAGGAGAAAAACCATGTTTGGACAATGGTAGCAAACTGCACCAGAAGGAATTCAGGCTTCTGAAAGACATCATCAGCATGGGCTCTCCAGAGGGACCACAGGTTATTTACTCTAAGTTAGGTTGGAGGTACAGACTGGCAAATAAGTTTGAACTAAAAAAATAAATACCACTGGAGGAAGTGTGCCTGCCAATGAAGAGGCTATCGACACATCTATACTGCACCAACAGCACACCTTTTACCAAACGTATTTAAGTTCTCATTATATCCATACTTTTATTATATCTTATTATAATTATTCAATTTTATTATCACCTTATCATTATTAATCTTTTATATATCTAATAAGTAAATAAACATTTGCCACAGGTAGAAATGTGTGAAAACCTAGTATAAAGTACTGGGCTGTAATTCCCACCATCTAGTAATGCCCCAATGTAACGATGTTTTCTAGTATTTTGTAGAGGAGTTTACATTCTAAATTGCTTTTCTTCAACTGGCTTAAAAAATTGTCTTTTAGTTTACATATTAAAAAAGGTTTTTATTTACATGCATTTATTAGCATTTAGGTAATAATTATCACATTGACAAGAGGAAGCACAAGAAAATATGGTCACAGGTATTTCCTCTTCCTCATTATCATCAGCACAGTTGGGACCTGTCTGTGTCCTTGGTGTTCAACCTCACTCTGACTCCCATTCAGCCCATCCTTTGCTGCTGCTCAGTCATCTGCACTTCCCCATTGCTTCTCTCTACCCCTTCCTCACAGCTTCTGTGCTGTGCTTTATGTGCTCTTCCATGTCTGCGGCCTGTGTCCCTGTCCTCTCTGCTCCAGCCTGCCTCACACACTGCACTGGCTCCAGCTCATGCCACCTGTCTTCCAGTCACTGGTACTTCCAATCAACCACACTTACACATAGGCTATACTGTAGTTTTTGAGCTTTGATTTTATGATAATATTTTCCTATACAGCGTAGGTAATATTATGCCCTCATGGGAATTTCTCTCTCAGAAACACTTCAGAGTAATGACTGTGCCAGCCAATTGTGTTTTACCCCATCAGTCATGATGTGAGAAGTCATTCTGTATATGTGTTGCTTTTATTGGTTAATGAATAAAGCTGCTTTATCTATGACAGGGCAGAATAGCTGGAAGAGATATATAGAGTAGGCAGAGTCAAAGAGACGCCATGTAGCTGCCGACGGAGAAGCACCAGGAACCTTTCCAGAAAGTCACAGCTTCACGGCAATACACAGATTAATAGAAATGGGTTAATTCAAGATGTAAGACCTAGCTAGAAATAAATCTGAGTCATTGGCCAAACAGTGTTGTAATTAATAATAGCTTCTGTGTGATTATTTGGGTCTGGGCGGATGGGAAACAAACGAACGGTCTCCTACTACACAGTCAAAGCAGAGATATCTGTGCTAGACAAAAAGTAGTGCTTAGAGAATAGGTGGAAAGTGGGCATAGAAAGGACTTGTCTGTTTTTGTTATGCTTCTATGCTGTTCTGTTGGCAGAAGAGAAAGCAGGCTTGAAGTAAAACGTGCAGAAAGACCAAACAGGAACTGTAAGAGGAGGGCAGAGAAAAGACACAAGTTAGCAAGGGAGTATGATAGGTGTAATAAGTCACAGTTAATGCCACACAGTTTTTACTATCAGTCTACAAATATGTTCCAGTTCTTTTATTCCTTTCTGTGGCCACTGTTAACTGCTTTTCACTCTCTCAAAACACAGCCTGAGGGAATGGAGTTCATGGGGGCTCTTTTCCCAGTGAAAAGAGTACTGTCTTTTCACAACCCAAGCTCTGAATCTCTTAACCACCTTCCTTCTCTAGGCCAATTCTAGGGTTTCTGGCTACAGTGCCTCACATTTCCTCAAAACTCTGCAATCTGAGCTTGGTCTTCAGTGCTCACCTGCAAACCACTTACTTGTTTTATCACCCCCAATGTGCTCTGTAGAAAATGTGTTTCTCTGTTATGAGCATGAATAATAACGATAATGGCACCTAATCATGTATGCTTCCTACACACCACATGCTAAGAGCTTTTTACTTATTAACACTTAACTGACAAGTCTAAAGGATAGAAACAATAAAACTGAGGCACATATAATATAGAGACGTTTTACCCTTCTTATAAATTAACAAAAGTTTCACTAGACACATGTCAAGAGTAGAATCGAATTATGTTGTACAAGGCGACCTTATTGATCATCTGGTACTCTACAAATGATATGTATAAATCATACCAGAAACACAATATTTGAACTCAGGAAGTCTAGTTTCAAAATATGGTTCTTGACCATTAATCAATACTACTTCATAATAACAGTAAACTTTATTGAATGAATATTTGCTACACACCAAACACTTTAACTCTTAATAAAAGTATTGGGGAAAGATGCTATAATCATTACTTTTTAAAAACATAACAACTGAAAATGACAAAGCTAATGAAAACCATAGTCACGGGGCTAGCATATGATGGGGCTTGAATTCAAACCTAGGTCTCAGTTTTGAATCATCTTCCATACTGCTGTTCATGCTACAACGTGACAAATTCTACGAATGTCCTTGCTTTCTGGTTAACATGTCAAATTCCTACCTGGTTTACCAATTCCAAACTTATTTTCCTCTTAGGTGAAGTCAA
The DNA here is from genome assembly GCA_001685095.1 of Ellobius talpinus. Lineage (NCBI taxonomy): Eukaryota > Metazoa > Chordata > Mammalia > Rodentia > Cricetidae > Ellobius > Ellobius talpinus. The sequence continues at coordinate 9,085 of LOJH01060548.1, forward strand.
GGTCAACCCCTTCCCTTACTCCAACTGCACTTCAATCTTCCTTTTTAGCTACCCTGAGCTACATTATACTTTTGAGTTTCTTTGACAAACTGTCGTCAACTTGCTTCATCAATCTCTTTGTCTTCAGTCTATACATAGTCCCTCTTTGAGAGTTCTCTCTGAATCCCTCCCTAGCCTCCTTTACCAAGTCTTTTTTTATTTTTGTATAAACTGGTCTTTCCCTGGCCAAACAGACAGGTCTCCAACTATACAAAGGCCATGAAGCTAGCACCTATGCAGAATTGGTTGGCAGGCATTTGTTCATAGTGCTCACCTTGTGGTGAACTGATATGGTCCTGATTTCGGCTGTGACCTTCAACAGTAGCTCCTTATAGAGCCACTCTTGCTCTCTAGCATGCAGATTTTCCTAACCATGTCACAGGCCCTCACATCTCTAATTCACGGATTCATATTTCAACTGTGCTTTCTAGACTCCCAAGTAAGTTACCTTGCCTGAGATACCCTTGAGGAGTATGCCAAAGCCTAGAGACTAGGAACTAGGCATCTCTTACCTTCACCCAAATATTCAGAAATATTTTATATGCAGTATTTGTTTTTCTTATGTACATACATTTATATACGAAAATGCTTATCTTTTCTGCTTTTTCTCACAAATTATTGCATATAGCTATATACCCCAACATCTAGTTTCTTACCAATATCTGCCTCTTCTACTTCATACATATATTCCACTCTTTTCCATCAGCTTGGTCTTCTCAGCTAATGCTGCAATGATATCAGTTTTCTACATACAAATCAATCTGTTGACAGACTTTTTAAACAGCCTCTTAAAATACTAAAGCATAAGTCCAAACCCCTATCTTTACATAACATATGAAACCTGCTTGGCCTAGTCCCTGATTTCTTTTACAGCTAGAGGTTTCTTTGCTATGAAAAATTTGGCAACAATAAGGTTTCTCAACAGAGAATCACCAAATGAATTCAAAATCAACCATGTACATAATAAATCCAAGCTGTTTCTGGCAACACTCACCATGTTACATTGTTACTTCACCACAGCCTTGGTTCTAGACACAAAGTATACATACTTTGTAATACACTTGTCATAGCATGCAGTATAAACAAACATGCTTCAATCACCAATGCTAGGAACTGTGGTGTGTTTACTGTACATAAAATGCATTGTGCTCATATATAAACATACGGTTCAATTACAGAAAACAAAAATCTTTTAACATTTTCTTACCAATACGTCTCAGATTTAAGTATTAAATTAGTAGTATGTCTTTAGATTGTATTATTAGGATGTTGGATTTTTAAAGTATTGTTTGTTGCTACCTTGAATTTTATTTTTTAAAAAATAAATTTTTGGCTTGAAATTAAGGACAGAATTTCCAACAATTTCTGAAATGTCCCCTAAGCATATTTCTATCATTATCTTCTATATATTTATACAAGCTGGCATTCTTTTTATTTTATTTTTTTATTGATTGATTTTATTGAGCTATACATTTTTCTCTGGTCCCCTCCTTTCCTCTCACTTCCCCGTCAACCCTCTCCCAATTTACTCAGGAGATCTTGTCGTTTTCTACTTCCCATGTACATTAGATCCACGTATGTCTCTCTTAGGGTCCTCAATGTTGTCTAGGTTCTCTGGGATTATGATTTGTAGGCTGGTTTCCTTTGCTTTATGTTTAAAAACCACTTATGAGTAAGTACATGATAATTGTCTTTCTGGGTCTGGATTACCTCACTCAATATGATGTTTTCTAGCTCCATCCATTTGCTTGAAAATTTCAAGATGTCATTATTGTTTTCTGCTGTATAGTACTCCATTGTGTAAATGTACCATGTTTCCCTTATCCGTTCTTCGATTGAGGGTTGTTTCCAGGTTCTGGCTATGATAAATAATGCTGCTGTGAACATAGCTGAGCACGTGTCCTTGTGGTACAATTGAGCATTCTTTGGGTATCTACCCAAAAGTGATATTGCTGGATCTTGAGGAAGGTTGTTTCCTAATTTTCTGANTATGATGTTTTCTAGCTCCATCCATTTGCTTGAAAATTTCAAGATGTCATTATTGTTTTCTGCTGTATAGTACTCCATTGTGTAAATGTACCATGTTTCCCTTATCCGTTCTTCGATTGAGGGTTGTTTCCAGGTTCTGGCTATGATAAATAATGCTGCTGTGAACATAGCTGAGCACGTGTCCTTGTGGTACAATTGAGCATTCTTTGGGTATCTACCCAAAAGTGATATTGCTGGATCTTGAGGAAGGTTGTTTCCTAATTTTCTGAGAAATCGCCATACTGATATTCAAAGGGGCTATACCAGACAAGCTGGCATTCTTAATGCTGACAATTATAAAAAAATCAAGTCTAAAAAATACATAAAGATACTATGATACTATTCTACAGTACTAGTCAACCAAAATTAAATTATGTAAAAATAGACAAATACATATATCATCACTATTTTCTTATCATTAATAAATAGGAAAATTATATGTGTAACAAAAATGGCTTTGAAATGAACTTATGTATGGTTTGTTATTAGTAAATATCCATTTTGAGTACCCATTTTATACACCTAGATACCAAAGAACACTTAAAATTTTCTTGGGTTAAAAAAAAGTATTGCAAACAGAAGAGGTTTAAGAAGCTCTGCTGTGATGTGCCACACAGAACATCCCGCTTCCTTCTCTGCATCACAGGGTCCATGATACAGAGGAGGAACTGCACTTGTTTCCCAAGTCAGTTCCTAGGCCTGGCACACTCTATGTAAACAAGTATTTAATGAAGGAATCCAAGGCTGTTTCCAGCGGGTGACTCCTTCTATCTTTCTTTGTCCTCACTTCTTTGTAATTTTCTAGTTAATCTATCCATATTAAACCCTGCTGTGACCCAATTCAGAAATGTCTAGTACCCATCCACCCAAATCACCAAACTGAAACACCTGGTGATTTTATTTGAAAATTGTTTTTTATGTGACAGTCATGATGAAAGAATGATTCCTAATGAGTAATTCGGATCTCACAGGAGAAATGACTGTCCTTTTCTCCAGCATTCATCACTGAAGTCTGACCACTTTATCTTCTGTAGTTTATGTGAGCTCTTCCACTTTAAGGAGTAATTACAAATATTCTTTTCAAAAATGAACACACACACACACACACACTGATCAGAATGTAAAAGAACTGCTTTTATTTAATATGACTTAGTTTTTTAGTTTAAAAATGATCTAAAAATCTGAATGTCTCATCATTCGTCGTGGTCTTCAATCATAATGACTGAATTTTCAAGTCAACACCGTAAACAAACAATTGGAATCCTTTTTCTGTGATACTGTTCTTTAAAGGGATTGCAAATAATTTCATGACTGCTAACTTATTTCACTGTTCAACACAAAATTTCTCGGTCTAAATAGTTGCAAAGGGGAAAAAGTACTCATTTTCAAAGATAGAAAAGAACTGTATTTCTTTTTCGAATACTCTAGTATCTTGATGAGTGCCTTAGCTTTTTCATGCTCTGACCTCCAGGAGTCAACTCATCTTATACCAGATTTAAGTAATGAAGGTAAAGTGCTGCTCATCTTTAAACTGCCCAGTGCTCAGAATACAACCTTGGATATGCATTTACTCACAAAACTGGGAGAACTAAAGTTCAGCAGAAAGCCATTTCTTTTATATTTCACATTTGGCAAGTCTTTTTTAAATATATTTCTATTTCCTGGTTTAGAACACATGAAACAAGAAGTATTTCCTGAAGATTTGTTCCCAACCATATCCTGTTCTAAACATTCACAACTCACTTTTTATGACACCTTTCTCAAATTAAATTCCTTTTAGGTTTCTGACCTGAAGATACCCTAATTCCAGGGCTTCATACTGAAGACGTGTTTTAATTTTCTAAAGAATATGTATGGCATTTGTTTTTTAAAATACTCTTTTTTGCAGGATTAACCAAAAACAAAACAAAAGAAAAACAAAAACTCTCCATTGCAAAGTGAGAGCATAAAGGACACAAGGTTCACTATGACCCAGAGCCCCAGCCTCCTGTCTTCTCGGTACACAGTGGGAGAATGATGTAAGGTAAGCCTGCAAGCATCCAGCTTGTTCACTGAGGCATCTTCAACTAAGTATTTTTCACGGCCCAGGTTAGGTAAATCTGCTCCCTTTGCTGGCCAATTCTGTATCTCCTAGCTTATTATTTGAAGAGAAAAACAATGTTTCCTAGCATACTGAGTGAATGTTCTCTGTGCTGCACTCAGGAGCCATGCAAACTGGGGAGAGACCACAGAAAGCTCCCAGGCAACCCAAAGAAGAGTGAAATTCAAGGATTTAAAACTGTGCACCACTCTCCCCTTAAGCAAGGTTTTTAGTCTACTGAGATGACTGCTCCTTGATTTCTTTCCTTTCTACCTGTAATATCCAGTCTCTTTCCACACTACCAAGAGGCAGTGTGTACAGGAACCACAGGAGGGCGTGTTCAACTTAGATACTGATTTGTCAAGATCACAAGAGTTCCTGACCTGACAAATACAACAGGGACCTCAGCTGCCAAAGGCTCTAACTGATGTTGACTTCGTCAAAGATAGATATAATAGATAATTAGGTCATTTTCTGACACATTTTAGAAACTTTTAATTTGAATAAAGTACCTTATAATTGGAAATTTAAGTGCCTTTCATTAAGTTCCAAATATATTTTATAATATGTAAAAACTGCCATTGACACCTCCAGTTGCTGCTTTACCCATTACCTTGTAATCTTATAGCACTATGCAATCTGTAAAACCTTTATTGTATTCATTTATGTCCATATCATTATTCAATTCTGCAAAGTAAAAAAAACACATAACTACTTTAAAGTTCAGCGAGAGAAGCATATAGAGATTTTTAGTATCTTTCAGATACCACTGACTGTCATAGCCTTAAATGCTCTGCACTTTCAACCACAAACACAGGTAGTGTCTTACATCTAAATTGTCATGGACTGTAGTATTTAATCAATGTTTACTTTGTAAAGAAAACTATCACCATTTCAAAAAGCTTTTGGGGGGGCATTTCATTAGTATCTATCAGTACTTAAGAGAATCACCAACATCTATCACATAGATTTAGCTTTCTGAATACACTGGCGGGGTAGAGGGGAGAGAAGGACTCAAGAATGGAGAGCTCATGTATCTGTACTCTGCATTTTGTTAGTATTGATTTCCTTGTGAATGACAGTCCACGGGTACTCAATCTTTCAAGTGTCTTATTGATGGAGAGAAGTTGAATCTCCATCTAATTTTTATGATAGGTGGAGTGGAAAAACATCATGAATTCTCAGTACTTGAACTAAATTCTCTATTGTACACAGTAAATAGTTTACAGTTTAATAGATATCACAACAGCTTGTTATTGCCACAGGTAACATGCAGGGAGGGGAAGCCTAGCATATAATCCCAGAGGAGCATGCAGTTTCCCACGCTTACTGCAAACACTTTTAAGTATAAAAGCAAAAATCCACAGCATATTTTTGTTTTCTTGTTTGAGACAGGGTCTCAATAATTAGCCTTGGCTGTCCTGGAACTCATTATGTAAACTTGGCTGATCTCAAACTCAGAGATCCACCCGTCTCTGTCTATTAAACTACAGGGATTAAAGGTGTGAGCTACTATGAGCATGATATAGCTAATATTTACTAGATTTTAAAATATACTAAGAATAGATATATGGATAAAGAAATAATATACGGGCAACAAACTCACCATAGAGAAGAATGAATGCATGTCATTAAGAAACAAATGGAAACTGGAGATTGTCAGACGCATAAAGATAAGTATTACATATTTTCTCTCATATGAGGAGTCTGGAGTTAAAGAAAATAAACCATGAAAGTGGGAGCAAGACTATTTGGGAATAGGAAGGGGACCAGGTGGTGGAGGAAGGAGAATAAGAGAGAGCAATAGAGGTGGAGTAGTAGAATCAGAATATATTATATGCTGGTGTAAAACATTATACGGGAACCGATCATTTTGTACAACTAATATACACTAGTAGAATTATTTAAAATGAAAACTAAATTTTAGTGAAATTTTGGAAAAACATGGAACATAAATGACAAACAATCTAAGAGGGAAAATACACCAAGCCTATCCTTATTCATAATCTAATGGCAAATGTCATAAACATTTTATACGATGCTGCAGCTTTTCTCAAACAGGAAGGTAAGCTTTATCTTGGAGTGAAGAGAACACTGTTTCTCAAGCCTTGCAAGCAACTTAGCTCTTTCTTGTGATTCTCATGTTCTTCAGGTGAGCTCTTAACGGGCCTCTGCTTAGACCTCTCCATCCCGTGTCAACCTTTGGGCATGAACTCACATTAAAAGAAATGGTACTAGTTATGAAAGTTGAGTCCAGGCAATAAAAGACTCACTGGTAAGATAGAATCTTTATAATAATACAACCATTTGGGAAACTAGACAGCGTGTAATAGAGAGAAATGTGGCCCAAGCCAAGAGAGAAAGCGGAGGATATAAAACTATGCAGCCATCTCCTAATGTGGGCACCTCAGAGACACTGAAGCCAATGGGGAATTCAGACCAGAGTCCATTCCACAGAATTAATTCAGATTTATTTGCTCTGATAACCTGAATTTAGCCATTTAACCCTTTAACAGCTAAACGTCCTTCCCCACACTGCTGAAGGCACTGTCCATTGTCAACCTAGTTCCAAGACCTTTCAGCCACCATAAAACTTTGCCAGCTCCGCTTGGCTTTTCTTTCTTTTTTTTTCATTTTCTTTATTATTATTAAAAAATTTCCACCTACTCCCCTCTTCCCATTTTCCTCCCCCTCCCCCTCCATTTCCAGTCCAAAGAGCAGTCAGGGTTC
>LOJH01060551.1:0-11111 GCA_001685095.1 Ellobius talpinus
TTAAATCACTAAAGCAAAATCCATATCAATGCAAATTATTTATATCTATATCATTCAACCTGTCCTTGCTCTCCCATGGTGCCACTACGTGAGCCAGACAGAAAGAAAGAAAGACAGACAGACAGACATAAAGACATAAAGACAGACATTCAACCTACCTCAGAGCTGGGGAATCCAGGGCAGGGGCACACTTGGGGAGTCTAGGGAGCCAGAAATTCAAATTCCCATGTTAGCTCACACAGTGAAATCTGATAACCACCCTCCTTATGCTCTCAAAATGAACTCAGCCCCCTCCTTGAACTGGGAGTCTGAGCCATAGAGCCTGACAGTACAATTAGCCTTCTCTACATCTTCTGGGAGTGAGAGGCAAAGGGGAACATTGAGGACAGATTCACAGATAAGGGATGCATGGTCTATTTCAGTGTTCTAAATAAAGGGTGTTATCACTGCTTTTACAGTTCATGGTTCTGAACAATTTTTCTGGGTAGTGTGCTTTAAATAGAATTTAGATGGTTAAATTCCAGAGTCACATTTGCATCCCCCACACCTATGACAGCATTTGATATGTGGTGGCATTAAACATTCCCTTAAAGAGCAGATCTTACATCTGATAGTTTGCTCCCAACCCTTATTGGATTTCTTGATTACTAGCCTTACTCTTTGACCCATGATCGAAACATTAGTCCACAGATGTCAAGAGAGATGCTTGAGATTTACCATTTAATAATTTTCGTAGTAAGGAATCAGAGTGCACTACTAGATTGTGAAATCCCAAACCAACTGATTTAGAAAAGGAACTATTAGGAAGAATTTGTTAAATTTAGGACGAATATAGATGAGGAGGATCTGAGGCAAACAATAGATAGCATATTGACATTATGTTTAAAAGCATGGGCTAGATTGTGGAAATTCATACCATGACATGAAACTAATTATATTTTGAATCAATAATTCTTGATCAGGACTTATTTTGTTCAACCAATGAAGTATAAATATGTCTTCAGACATTATTGATTATCTTGACTGTGGGTGTACTGCTGGCATGTAGCAGATAGATGCCTGGGATGTTGATCAACATCCTACAGTGGTTTGGATGGCTGCCCGTAGCACAAAATTCACAAAATTAGCTGACCCATAATGTCCAAAGTGCTATGGTGGAGAAGACTTGTAGTAAGCAAAGAAGCAAGATTCAAATTAGAGACAACAATTATAAAAATTACAGAGATGAAAACAAGACTAGAAAAATAACACACCATAGCAATGTCAATGGAAATATCTAGAAGCAGAATTATGCATTTTTTTACCCTTTCTCTTATAATGTTTCAAATATGACTAAGCTGCTTTTAAATTGAAAACAGTCACATAATATCTGAATGTATATCTTGCTTATTAAGTGTTACACAGAAGATTGAAAGTTTTTTTCTCCACTTGTGCTCCCTTCCCAGAGGTACCAGAATTGTGGTTTTGGCCTCTAGAAGCTTAATCCATATGTTTACACATATATTACGTGCAGCTATATAGAAAATATGTAGAGTTTTTGCCAATCTTTAACAGCTGCATATGTGCCTAGCTGAACGTACTTGCAAAGACATCCTAAAGTGGGAATGGGATGTAAAATTGCTGGCCCATAGAAAAGGCATATTTAAGATTTTGTCAGCTAATTGCCTTCCAAATCACCCACATACTTACTTTCTTGATATCCTCACAGCACTAGATGCTTATCTACCTTGTATACAATTGACAATCAGATAAAAATAGTATCTTGTTTTGGTTTTAGTTTGCATTTTTCTTGTGCTGACAGAGCTGAGATCCTCAAGCATTTCTTGAATCTGTCACGTAGTCTCCATATGAATAGTGGTATTCACATTTTGCTTGCATTTGTATTGTAATCCCTTTCTTGATCTTTTAGTAAAGAAGGAAAGCAAGTTTGCAAATCTCACAAGGTAGATCCTGAGTCTATCTCAGACCAGCCACTCTTTCTTGCCATTAATAAGAGCCCCAAACAAAACAGCTATATTATGTACCGGGATACCTAAGCGCATTCCCGCCATTTTTGTCTGCTTCTCTGGACTGATCCAGTATCTGGACACTGAGCAGCCAGCAGTTACTGCCAGTCAGATTCGCTTCAGCCACATACAAATGTGTTATGTGGTAAAGCATAAAAGACCATGAAAGGCAGCGTGTGAACTGGATGGTATCTGTGGCCCGTGTAAATGGCAATTAGGACCATTAAATTTCACTTAATCTTCATTAAGGACATCTGTTGTCTAGCATGCATGAGAAAGTCAAATATGGGGTTGGGTGATCATGACCTCTACAAGTAGTTTTATCCACTAGTTTTTCACCATGTTAGGCATTAAGCTGAAAGCGATGTGACATATGATATATAATAAATAGTGAACACAGACTAAAACTAGATAGACGGCTTCTTCAGGATGCTAGCATGAACCAGTTGTGCAAGCCTGTAATCCCAGCACTTGAAAGGTATAAGTAGGAATATCAGGAATGCAAAGTCATCTTTGACTGCATAATAAGTACTAGGTAAAGTGGGCCATAAGAAATGCTGACTACATAGACAGATAGACTGATCGATCAATAGATAGATATTATGCTTACAAGATATATATATCTTGTAAGGCTTATAAGTTGGGTCCCTTCATGGGAAAGTTCTGAAGGGTGAACTAAAACTTGTCTTTGAGATCAGATATGCCTGAATTGGACCATATCAAATCTAGCTTTTCTGGTCACCTCCATCCTTTTGGTTTATTGTATCCCACACATCCTCAATACTCTTGGAGCTGTATTATCTGCCACAGAACTGTGGATTTTAAGCATTTCTGATCTCTCCAAACTTGCTATCTGACCCTCCCTCTTTTCTATCTGCTTACATCCCTCATTTTGCTTGTGCTCCGTTGTGGAAGGCAGAAGTGTCCATAGTAGGTCCATAAGGAATATCAGAAAAGGGCAGGGCTTCCTGCACTCTAGCTGGAGTGTACACAGGTTAGGTTTTTCCTGACCATCCACATGTATGCTGATGGTCTGCCTTTCTAATTGAGCAAGGGTTTTGTTGGCAGGGGCAGATGAGTAGATGAATGGTTCTTTTATTATATGTACCAAGCTCCTCACTTTCATAACCTTACTGGTTTTAGCTTTACATTTCTTTAATTGACTGTTTGGTCATATTCAGTTTTCACCATCAGTCTGTAAACAACATGGGAGCATGGACCACATCTTCTTTGCTTCTCAATATATTCCCATCACTTATCACAAATGTCTGTCATATGCTAATGGATAACTAGCATTTGGTCAATAAATAATGTAAACAAACATTTGAGGCTCCGAAGTTATGAGGACAGAGGAAAGTCAGACACGCAGGCAAGGGAATTTGGGAAAGGCATCTGTGAGGAGTAGAGCAGCTTACCATCTCTCTACTCTTACCACAAAGCTCATGCTGTGGCTCCACAGTCCAGCTACGAGTAAGGCTGGACTTACTCCCCAGGCACAATCGTCCTTCAACTCTGACTATAATACCATTACCTAGGATGTTTGGGAATGGCTGAAGGTGAAGGCTCCCTTCAACAGTGTACTATGTCCTCACTATTTCAAATCCACTATCTTCTCTAGGACAAGTACATTAGCAGGCCCAAATCCATCTTGCTCCTTGGAGCCTAAGGATAGTGTACAAGCAAGTCATGAAGATGGATGGTAGGGGAACTGAATGACTTGGGGAAGACATTTCTATTATATTTGAAACTTACACATACTAGTACATTTATTGGATCACAATTGCCCTGAGAATCTACCAGGACACCATTCCTCTGACTCTCAAAGAAAATGACATGGAAGGTTCGGAAGAGTAAGGGCTCTGTAGAGAATTTGGGAATGGATCAAGTTAGTGTTCAGAAGGAACTTGACTGAAGCATTGACTTAAGAAACCAGTAGCTGAAGTGATGATGTTTTCAACTTTTTCAAATCATCCCGTTTTATTTATTTTTCAAACTTGATTTCCACCCCTACCCTAACTCTTCTACTGATTTCTTAATTCTTTTCCTGAATTTCTGCAAGGCTTTATTGCTGTTGTTAACAGCAAAAATGGGATTCTAAGGAGTTGTGGAGCCTTTCACACACGGCTCAGGCTCTGATGTCCATGTCGAGCCAAAACCTCGAATGTTTTAACCATATTAGCTCCACAGTAGCCACTAATCCAAGTAGTGCTTATTCCCACAGCCAGCAATTTCCAATGAGACCATGCTAATCTCATCAACTCAGAAACTGGATAAAGCAGTTGGCTTGAGTATTACTAATTTCATTTTCATGCTTATGTTTGCCATCATTCACTGAGCGACAAGAGCAAGTCAGCTATGATAAGGGCAAACTCTGCCTTCGCATTGCGCATTGTAGTCGTAAATTTTACCATAAACAAAACGTATCGATGAATTAAAGCCAGTTATAGAGGAAACAAGACACTACAAATGAGCTTGTGATGGAGGATAACTTGATTATTTGCTTAGTTGGCTATTTGGATTGGTTTATTTTTCACAGTTTACAAGGAGATAGTTCCCCACAGGCCTGCATATTGGATTTATAGTACCGCTTTAGGAGTTCAGTGCAGTTTGATTTCATCAACCTTCATATGTACTGAAGGAGAATGATGTTTTCTTTCCTAGAAGCATGAAATATTTTAAGGCACAAGAGTAAATTTTATGGGCCCATCTAGTCTCACCTACCATGAAAATCAAAAACTTCATAAATTGTGACCACCTTTAAAAATATAAAGATATTATTCTTTATTATCTTTAAAACTTACACACACAAAATAATATCAAGTTTGTGAAACTCTACACATAAGCAGATGCAAAAGCATATCTTCTTAGAGTCATGTAGCTTATTATTCTGTGATCTACTTTTGTTGACTTAAAATCTGTTCTGAAATTTTTCTTTCCAGTATTTCCAGATCACCTTTCCGGAGCTCAAATGAGCAATGCAAATCCTCTAATGGGTCTCCCTTTAGATATTTGGGTATGCTTCTGATGGTTATTTTCTAAGCCCCATTTTCTGTTTTCCAAAACAAACAACCTAAATCTATGGTATGAATATTCCCACATTATTTTCCACTGTAGTTATATTTCTCTAAACACACTCAATTTTTTGAATGGCCCTCCTAACACATAGTGTCTGATTAGAAGACCATTGGGGAATACATAGAAATTGATTTTATTAATCTGCCCACAGTGTACATTCAAGTCGAAGATTTCAATGTCGGACTAAAATGCTTCAAACAATGATTCATTGCAATAGAGCATTTTTTAAAGATTTATTTATTATGAATACAGTGTCCTGTCTGCATGTATCCCTGCAGGCCAGAACAGGCTGCCAGATCTCATTATAGATGGTCATGAGCCACCATGCGGTTGCTGAGAATTGAACTCAGGACCTCTGGAAGAACAGCCTGTGCTCTTAACCACTGAGCCATCTCTCCAGCCCCTGCAATAGAGTACTTTAAAAATGAGATCTTAGCCAGAATTCCAGTTCTTAAAGTGACTAAGAGTAGGACTTCCCTCACTGAAATGAAAAGAGGATGGTAAATGATAGAATATTTATTTTAGCTTCCTTCTTGCTCCACAAAGTAGCCCACAAGGAATCTTAAGTGTTTGGAGAACATAGCTTGTAAAACACTAACAGAGTTCAATTTCTTTAGAGTTTATCTCAGAGAGGCAAAATAGCACACCTAGGGAGTCCTGTTACTAACTAGAATAGATGGAACTGAAGTTTCCTTTCCTTGTTCCCATTTCAGAGTCCTTTCCCCTCTTACATATGTCCATATACTTTGGCTCCCCTCACTGTCAGCCTTCCATTTTGATGGTTCCTATTAACCTGAAGATAGGCTAGCTCCAAAGAGCTGCTGTTTTAGTTCATCTTATGCAACTGAATTTTCAAAATGTAAATATGGAAATTGTAAATTTATTAAGTGTATCCAGTATAATGCCGCCCCGAATTGAAAATGACAGTGTGCATCTTTTACTTTGTTCCATCTGTCCTGTCTTTGTAAAACTTTCTAAATCTTGATTTGGTCATCTAACATCAGTCATTTGATTGATTTTTGTTTCTTTTGGCAGTTGTTCAATTACAGGTAATTCATTGTACTAAAATGACTTGCTTTGCCAACAAATATGTAATCAAGATATGATTTTTTCCCAGAAACTTCCATCTCATATTTCATGGCATTTCCTCATCTGGTGAATACATCCTCCACTATTGAAATCCATTTCCAATGTCACTTAATTTGTGAAATATATCTAAGCTACTAGTTTCCATTATTGAAACAAAGCACACAGGTCCCATTTCTATACTAGAACAGAAGTATAACACCTAGAAAAACTTCCTTTACTACACTGTAAATTCTTTAAGTGTCTTCTCCATTCACCATACTCTTAGGCCCTGAGCTGGTGAAGCAAACAGACTGTTTAGAAAAATTGTGATATAGGGTGGGAACTTAGCGTGAAAGAATGAACTCAGGAGGAGGTATTTTGCTAGAGCATGATCAGTAATAAAAATGTATTTCTCAATGGACTCCCCCCTGGCTCAGCCAGATGTTATTTTACCAAAAGAAAAGTTTGCTAGGTATGCCTTGCATCAATCCTTGTTTATATCCACCATCAAAAATTTCTAATGAGTGAAAAATTGTGCTTTAATGACCACTTTCTATCCTTTCTGGGTATTAGCATCAAGTTGATTATTGATTTATAATTTCTAATACATACTTCTTCTATTTTGCAAAAATTAGGACAATATTTCCTTGTCTTTAGCCTTTTGGCTTCTCTTCCATTTTCCAAGAACTTTCCAGGTGGTGGTGAGTCATTGGGAGAAAATGGCCTCTTTCACTTGGACCTTTCAACATCATTGTTTGTAATGGTCACAGGCCATGACTAGGAAAGCTGTTTCTTGAAAAAAGTATATTTGAATTGGGCAAATCAGGCTGAAAGTCAGGATGGCCAATAAATGTGTCATTGACAGAGGCTTGGCTTAAAAAGTGACCAAGTCTAGGAAAGCAGTTTTCTCTGAACTGTGGTCCAACAAGAATTTCTGATGGCCATCCTGTCTTTTTTCCCTTCCCATTATTTTGGCTCTATATTCTCCTCATTGCTGTACTTTGATTCCTCTGAACCGAACTTGGATGGCTAGAGCATCTGCACAAAAGGGACCATAAAATGCACAGCTGTCTTAGACTTTCCAATTAGATCCTAGGCTAGGAGCTGTTCATGAACAAGATAATAAGCAAAACAGGAAATGATTTCAATAAACAAAGTATACTGATAATCCATTTAGGATATACATCTGTATGTCCTAAATATACATATATTTATATTTTTATTATATATATACACACACATATACTACTACTAAGTAGATAGACAAAAATACCTCAAAGTACTAATTCAGTGAAATCCTAAATATAACATATTTCTTTGAGAACCTACTATGCATCCTGTCCTGTATTAAATATTAAGAGAATACAGAGGCATTATATTAATAAATGTGTTGCAACACTTAAAATATTTTCTACCTTAGCAAAAGAATGACAGATTAATTTTTCAAACATTTTCTTTAAGAACATTTGAAACCAAAATCCAAGTGAATATTTTAAAAGGCCTCCAGTGACTGGAAAAACGAAATCCATCCAAACTGTGTTGCAACCATGTGCTAGTTTAATGACCCTTGATCTACTGTAAATGTGAAGAAAATGAAATGGAAAAGACTGCAGTTTGTCCCTTGACTCAATGCACTAGGCCTGATTGTTACTGAGACTGCAAAATTACATTATGCATATCCAGTCTCGCTAAGGTTCTTGGCCCTTCCACATGGAACTTACCACTTATTTGGGTAAGTCCCGCAGTGAGAAGCAGGGCTGCTATCCTCGAAAAGGCTGATCTGCTGCTATAAACCTGGAAGCTGGACTCTTAATCCCAGCAGCCCATTCGAAGGGGCAAATGCAAACAACACTCCTTTGCTCAAAGTGGAAAGGTTTGAGTTGAGTGCCTTCCAGGCGATCACACTGGTGGCCATTTTATGAAGTTTATTTCTGTCTTGTACACATCCCTCAATTTGCATTCCTGCTGAAACTTGCCACTCGGTCTGCTTCCCTGTGGGGGAGGTAGAATGGATTTAGAGGGTAGAAAAGAAAGGCCCCTTTGTGAGGGCAGGGGGCGGGCCAAGAATACAGAACTTTCGCTTAGCGTCACTGTTCGGTGTCTTCAGCCAAATATTTTGTCCCTTTGCCTCTTTGAACGTTGTTGGAGAGACTCTTTTACTAATGACCTTAGACTTTGTTCCTCAAGCATTTTATTTTTTCCTCTGAGCTTAAATGAATTTGGCTCACTAGATTGAAAGAACATGAAGCCTATCTAAGAGAAGTGGAACTGTTCTAAAGATGGCTTACAAGCAAAGGGTGAATTGTAAAACAATCATTGCTCCACAATATATTTTACCAAATTTTAGGGATGTGAGATGTCTGCTATTACAATTTTATTACATCCGGTTCTGGTCTTCTCTGGGGTCTGCATCCTGTCCAGGGTTGTGAGATTAGTTAGAGAGAACTAAGACTCCAGCATGAATGAGCTTATCAGAATTCTGCATCCAACTAACCTTGGTTATTGTCAATGCATTGGGCCTATATGACTCCCCCCCTTAATGATGATGAATTTAATTATGCACACAATCTTAAAAGGTTCCAAAGCAACTGATTTGAGTCATAACTTGGAATAGCCAAGTAATTTGGATGATTGTATAAACAGTGTCCAAACTTTAATTTTTGGAAGATTAAATATAGATTATACACAAGAAGAGAATTAAAGTGTAAAAGGAGCAAGTCAAGTGAAAACAATGTACCAGAAACTGTGCTCCTTAGATACCAGGAAGCACATCTTTCTTTATTCTCTCCTAATAGTTGCCATAGCGAGTGAAGGATTGTGAGCCCTCAATGAAATTTATTCAATAAGAGAACCAATTGAGAATACATTTTTTGTCTATATGATTAATTATGAAGTGTGTTAGTAATTCAGGGAGGTCCTTATTGGCAGATTTTTCTTAAAATAATAGTTTTTAAAAGTACTACTAGGTAGGGAAGTCAGGCGCTCCACGGGGTCAAGGAGACAGAAAGTAGATCTCTCTTGCTCATGCGCTCTTCCTTGGCCCTTTCATTTCTTACTCCCTCCCTTTCCCACTGCCTCTAAAATGTGATTCACCTTTCCTGCTCCACTTGATGACTGTGATTCCATGCATGTGTTTTGTGAAGCAACTACAATAATTTGTCATGACAGCTGGGGAGCCTGTGAGTGACAGTTGTGTGGCTGGGGCAGTCTGTGGGACTGCTGGCAGTGAGACCAGGATTTATCCCTAGTGCATGAACTGGCTTTTTGTAACTCATTCCCTATGGAGGGATACCTTGCTCATCCTAGATACGTGGGGGGGCTTTTTCCTGCCTCAAAAGATGAAACAGTCTTTGTTGACTCCTCAACTGGAATTTTATATAAAATAAGATTGTTTTAAAAATAAAAACAATATTTTTTTATGAAGTACTGATGGTTTTCAAGGTACATCCATAGGTAATATCTCTTTATGTTTTAATCTGAAGAACAAAAATAAAAACCATAGTTAGTCAAAGTGCATTTGTATCACTTATGATCCAGGCTCAATGCAATTACCAACCCCAAGCCCTATTGGCCTCTCAGAACAGAACGAGTAAAGTAGGAGAGTAGTGAATCCATGAACTTTAGAATGATGCCTAGACTAGAACTTCCAAAGCTAGAGGTCTAGGTAGGCTGAGTCATTAGCTAATAAAGCAGTTGGAAACTAGGAAATAAACTTTTATTAAGCTTGAAGTAAGCCCAGAGGTCAAAAAGCACCTCGCACCAGGCAATAGGAACAGCTGGAAGGAGATGCCCTATGAAATGAAGTGTGCTACATTTAGTGGCACGTACAGCTTTCACACAGTAAATGTCAAATAACATACCCCCAAGTTATCACAAGCAAAATGGTCTCCAAATGCTGTGTGATGTCACTGCTCTAGAAGCTTTAAATTTGGAAAAACGATTGGTCTGGAATCTTTTAGCATTCACCATTTTCTAGATTATTCTCCAAGCAGTGATCATAGAATATTTAGTAGAGATACCTGACATCTCTTTCTTCCTAAATCTTCTCCCACATTTGGCTCATCACTTCCTTTAAGGTTAATGGAACTGCCAGAATGTCCTCAAATCCCACTCAAGTACAAACTGAAGTATCCTTCTGCTCCGGGTTTTCAGTTTGAACAATATACAGTTTATATTCAATTGGAGACAATTATGAACACCCTTTTGCTTCTGGTAACTGTATTCTAAACAGTATGAGTACACTCTGTGTTCTTGTTGCTTATCTGTTATTTCTTCATTTCCCTTTCTTCAACCACATCCTTTGTATTGGAAGTTAATAGATGACATGACATATACAAGGGCCAGGGAAGAAGAAGGGGGAAAGAAACTTTGGCTAGGGCAGTTTAGTGACTGAAAATAGAAAGGATAGAATTGTCATAGCCTGAAATATAGAAGACGTGGAATAGCATGCTTATAACAGTATTACTATTGCTTATGTGCTAGTCACACTCGTTCTCTGTTTCAGGATACAAGATGTCCTTCCTCTTTCCTAGGGTAGGTAGTACATCCATGCTCCAAGTCCCTCCCCCCACCTCAGGCACACTCAACCATGTTCTTAACTGCTGTATGACCTTGTCAGCTGACCATAATGAGTAGGCTCCCTTGTCTTTTTTATTACAGCGGTGCTCGGCCAGCTGAGCATAGGCGGGGATGAAAAAAGTGAGTGAAATTGGGATGTCTTTTGCCTAGCACCCTGCATGAGAAATCACTAACTGTCTATCCTAAGGGTCACAACTCCTGTCATGGAGTCCTCTTCATATAACTCATTCGCTTCTCTCTGGGTTCTGGCAGCTGTTCCTTTTCCTTTAGGCCTAAGGCCAGCAATGGATAACCCTGACAGAAAATCCTATCAGACTCCTTGACTGGATTCTCCCTTGACGTTTTAGGGCAGGGAGAGGAAAATACAAAGTCACAAAGCAGAAG
>LOJH01060553.1:0-11110 GCA_001685095.1 Ellobius talpinus
GCTAGTTCCAGGACAGGCTCCAAAACTACAGAGAAACCCTGTCTCAAAAACCAACCCCTCCCCCCAAAAAAACCTGATGCCAACAACAACAGAAACAACAGAACAGAAAGCTTACTAACTCATAGAAACTGAGCAACTCACTACTGAATGAAAAATGGGTCAAAACAGAAATTAAGAAAGAAATTAAAAACTTTCTTGAATGGAATGAGTATGAAAATACATCACACCCAAACTTATGGGGCACAGTGGAGGTTATTCTTAAGAGGCAAGTTCACAGCACTAAGAGCCTATATAAAAATAAGTGGAGAGAGCTCATACTAGTAATTTAACAGCATATCTGAAAGCTCTAGAACAACAAGAAGAAATCAAACCCAAAAAGAGTAGATGGCAGAAAATATACTTAGGGCTAAAATCAATAAAACAGAAATAAAACAAAACAAAACAAAAAACAATACAAAGAATGAACCAAAGAGTTGGTTTTTTGAGAAAAATCAGTAAGATTTACAACCCTTATCCAAATTAATTAAAAGGCAGAGAGATTTTCCAAATTAACAAAATCAGAAGTGAAAAGGGGGATATAACAACAAACACTGAGGCAATCTAGAGAATCATAACATATTCTAAAAACCTGAACTCCATCATATTGGAAAATCTAAAAGAAATCTATAATTTTCTCAGTGCATACCACTTACGAAAGTTAAATCAAGATCAGATGAGCAATTTAAACCCAGGATAGCTAAAACAATCCTGAACAATAAAGAGCTGCTGGAGGTACCCCCCAGTTTCAAGTTGTACTACAGGGCTGTAGCATTAAAAATAGTGTAGTATTGGTACAAAGACAGACATGTTGACCAATGGAATTGAATTGAAGACCCAGCCATAAATCCACACACCTTCAGACACCTGAATTTTGATAAAGAAGCCAGAAATAAACACTGGGAAAAAAAAAGACAGCATCTTCAGCAAATGATGGTGGTCAAACTGGATGGCTATATGCAGAAGAATCCAAACAGATTCACACTTAGCACCCTGCACAAAACTCCAGTTGAATCAAAGACCTCAACGTAAGGCCAGATACACCAAACCTGATAGAAGAAAAAGTGGGGAATATCCTTGAATTCAGTGGCACAGGAAGACTTTCTGAACAGAACACCATTAGCACAGACACTTAAGATCAACAATTATTGGGGCTGGAGAGATAGCTCAGTGGTTAAGAGCACTGGCTGCTCTTCCAGAGGTCCTGAGTTCAATTCCCAGAAATCACATGGTGGCTCACAACCATCTGTAATGAGATATGGCGACCTCCTCTGGTATGTGGGCATACATGGAGGGAGAACCTTGTATACATAATAAATAAATAAATCTAAAAAAAGATCAACAATTATTAATTGGGACCTCATGAAACTGAAAAGTTTCTAAGGCAAAGGACACTGTCATTCAAAAAAATGGCAGCCTGCAGAATAGGAAAAGATTTTTGCCAACTACACATCTGATAGAGGGCTAATATCCAACATGTATAAACAACTCAAGAAACTATCAAGAAAACAAGTAAACCAATAAAATGGGGTACAGATCTAAACAGAATTCTCAACAGAAGAAACTTGAATGGCTAAGAAACACTTGAAATGTTCAATGTCCTTAGCCATCAAGGAAATGCAAATCAAAACTACTTTGAGATTCATCTTATACTGGCCACAATGTCTAAGATCAATAAAAAAAAGTGACTGTTCATGCTGGTGAGGATGTGGAGTAAGGGGACCACTCATCCATTGGTGGTGGGAGTACCCACACTATGGAAATCAGTGCCTCAGGAAGATGGGGATCAATCTATCTCATGATCCAGTACCACTCGAGCATATACCCAAAACTTGCTCCATCCTGTCACAGAGACACTCGATCAACCTTGTTCACTGCTGCTGTCTTAATAATAGTGATGAACCTACAAAAGCATCTTTAATAAGTATGCCAGAGTCAGAAAGATAAATATGGTATGTATTCACTTATATGTGGATATTAGCTGTTAAGTCAATGATAATAAAGCTACAATTCATAAAACCACAAAAGTTAGGTGTAGAGTAAAGGACAAAGCAGGACAAATAGATCTTATTAGTAAAGGGAAATAGAATCGATAGTCATGGATTGGTGGGGGCAGGAGCAGAAGGATCAAGCCAGGAGGGGGAAGGAAGAGGGAAACAAGGGAGAGAATATGGGGAGAGAGCTAAAATTAAGGGCCATTTGAGGTATAGTTTGCAGAATCTACACGCTAAAAGTTTTCTAAAATACATATAAGAAAACAATCCAACTGAAATCACCAAATAATGGGGAAGCCAGAGCCCCAGTTGGACATCTTTTGTCACCAAATGAAGCTTCCAGTTCCTAAATTGGGTTACATCTAATTGAGTTGTTAGCCAAAGGGGTCCCATAGGAATCCCCAAGCAACCCAGTCTGTTGCCAAGACTATAGGTTGTTCTCCACAAACTAAGGGCAAGGCCCCAGTGCTGAATACACTACCACACAACTCACCAAACATAGAGAAGTCAAGCTGGCATCTGTTTAGAGACTTCACCCCTATGTTCTAGCATCCTTGGTACATGAAGGTACTCCACACACTACCAAAAGAAAAACACCAGGCCAGCCACAAATATTTGAATTGGTCATGGTGTCCTGCTTGGCACAAAACTAGTAAGAGTAACCAACCAATATTTAAAGCTTACTATACGAAACTGAACCTACAAACACTGCTCAGGTGACCGAAAACCTGAGACTAGATAGCCCAGGGACCCAGGGTAAAACCAAATACTACAGTTCTTTAAAAAAAAAATCAATAAAGTGACTCCCAATGGCATTCTGCTATACTCATAGATCAGCCCCTTGTTCAGTCATCATCAGAGAAGCTTCCTCCTGCATCAGAAGGGAACAAATGCAGAGACCACAGCCAGATATTATGCAGAAAATGAGAGACCTTGGAACACTCAGCCCTAAGTGGAATGTCTCTATCAAATCCTTCTTATCAGGATCAGGGAGCCCTGAAGAGGAGGAGGAGGAAGAGTATAAGAGCCAGAGGAATGGAGGACACACACACACATCCAAAAAACACCCCACAAAAAAGCCCTCAATATCAACATGATCAACGTACAAGGCAGCTGTGCCCACATGTGTCTGTACTAGGTCCTTTGTATGGCTTCTAGTTTAGTGTTTTTATGGGATTCTCGAATGTGCAGATGAGTGAGTCTCTCTGTTTCTTGTGCCTTTTCTTGGGCTCTTTTTCTTCTGTTTGTTTTGTTCAGTCCCAATGTGTTAGTTCTTTAATTTTACTATTTGTTTTATTTTAATAATCTCTTAGGAACCTGTTTGTTTCCTAGTAAGAGACAAAAGGGAGTGGATCTAGAGAAGGGGAGATGGGAAGGAAGTGGGAGGAGAAGAGGGAGCGGAAATGTAGCAGGATATATTATATGAGGGGGAAATCTATCTTCAATAAAAGGAAAAAATAAATTTTGAAATAAATAATATCTGGGTGTTTAAAAAGTAAATGACAAGATACAGAATATAGACATAATGGAGTATTGTTTAAATATAAAAAAGTGTCATTTGCAGGGAAATATATGGACCTAAAGATCATCAGGGTAAGCAAAATAAAGCAGTCACAGAAAGACAATTATCATAAATTTTCTTGAATATGTGGAAGTGACAAAAAGGAGGGATGTAAAACAGACAGACAGATATTAAAATATAAAAAGAATTATTACAGAGGAGAAAGAGTGCCAGGGGAGAGAAGAAGCATGAATGAGTCTAGACAGAGTAAAAAGGAAGATGGATATAATCAAAGAACAATATTTACATGTATGGAAACATCTCAGTGAACCCCATCAGTCTGTATAAATGATATGGGTTAATCATAATGAAGTATGAAAAAAACAGATAATAGATCTAAGAAGTTCAAAAAAGTCTAAATATAAATGTCAATGCAAATCCCCAGCCCATACCCCTACCTAGAGAGGTCACACTCAAATTTCTGAAAACCAAAGATAAAGTGAAAACTCTTGAACAAAGTCGCTGAAAAATTGACACTTTACCTACGCAGGTGCGAGGTTGTGACTTACAGTAGAATTCTCGTCAGAAACCTTGCAAGTTGAAGATGTGATTATCTTGGTTGCGTTTGCATCACGGTGACAGAATGTATGACAGAAGGAATGGAAGGGAAGAGAGGTTTATTTTGGAGAGCAGTTTCAGTGCATCATGGCAGGGAAATCGGGGAGAGCAACTCAGTTAATGGTGATGGGAGTATTGGAGAGGCTGTGCTCATCACTGTGGACCAGGAAGCAGACAGCACCGTAGAAACCAGGGGTCACTTCTAGTGACCTGCTTCTGACTCCAAGATGCCGTCTCCTACCTAAAGGTTCCACAGCCTTCCAAAATAGCACTGCCACCTGGGGGATGATCCCTCAAAGCATGAACCTGTCAGAGACATCTCAGATCAAATCATATCAGTGAGTGACAGTTTTAAAGTCATGAAAGAAAATAAAAAGCATCATACTCAGGCTTCTGTAAGTAGTAAAAATGCTTTTCAAAAGTAAATAGGACAGGAAAGCCCTGCCTATTGCTTGGATGCAGACTACATACTTGAAGGCTCTGGCTAGACCTATTTGCTCCCAGTGAGCATAATGTCTGGGAGGCTACAGCCCCACTCATCTTGCCAATGGATTGAGTAGGGCCAAAAGGCTCCAGCCCACCCACTGTCCTCCTGAGGACTGTGCTCACAAGGGCTCCAGTCTCAACCCATCTGTTAGCCCCTGGTGAGCACAGAATTTCCCACAGGGGCCAGCCCCACCCATTGTCCCTGTGAGATCCACAAGCCAGGGAGGCTCCAGCCCTGCCTATCCCTCTGATATAAGGAGGCTGTATCCCTGCACATTGTACCAGTGTGGTCTTTGTGTCCATTAGGGTTCAGCCCCTAACCCCCACTTCACCCCAGGAATAAAATGCACTCCACTCTGACGCATCAGCCTTGCGCACTGTCTCAGCAAAGTCAGTGCAACTGTATGGCTTCGGCCCTGACTCCCCCACCCCCTTGCCTGGGTGAGCGTAGTGTCTAGTCCAGACAGGACCCAGCCCTGTCAGTGTTCCTGGTGAAGCTAGTATATTCTTACATCTATGAGACTTCAGCCTCATCTATTAGTGCTGTGAGCTGGCATGCATACGGTGAGGTCAGTATGTCCACCAAGACTCTAGATCCTTACCCCTACCCTTCCAGGTGATAACAACACCGTAGTACCTTATCAACGGTGCAAGCACTGATTCTGCAGGAATAAGGAAAGGTGAGTAAGAAGTAAATTCAACCAGTGTCCTAGTTCCCCTGCAAAACCACATTAACATGAAAATCAAGACAAACAAAGCTTCCAAAACTTAATTAATCCTAGGTCAAATGGGTTTGGTGGTCCACACCTTTAGTCCCAGCACTTGGGAGGTAGAAGCAGGCCTGGTCTACACAGCAAATTCCAGGAGAGAGAGGGCTACATAGAGAGACCTTGTCTCAAAAAAAAATTAGTCTTACATTAATAGTGTGAGCACTGTTTCTCTGGGGAGACATAAGCAATGTATATGCACTCCTTACAAGCTCCAATGACAAACCCAAGTTCATTGTGGAGAACCAGTAATTTATTAGGCTTACTTACAGAGCACAGGTGATCCCAAATCGGCAGCACTGGAATGACTTCATTCATCATGGATGATGGCTTCACAACACTTGGCAGAGTCAGCAGGATCATATCAAAACCAGAGATGAGTTCTGTGGTGGTTTGAAAGAAAATGGCCCCCAAAGGAAGTGTCACTATTAGGAGGTGTGTTCTTGTTGAAGTACGTTTGGCCTTGTTGGCGGAAGTGTGTCACTATGGAGGTGGGCTTTAAGGTCTCATATATGCTCAAGCCATGCAGTGAGACAGTTCACTTTCTGTTGCCTGCCAACCAAGATATAGTACACTCGGCTGCTTCTCCAGCACCATGTCTGTCTGCATGCCACCACGTTGCACCATGATGATACTGGACTGAACCTGTGAAAATGTAAGCCACCCCAATTAAATGTTATGTTCCTTTATAAGAGTTGCCGTGGTCATGGTGTCTCTGCACAGCAACAGAACTAAGACACATTCAGAATGAGCATTAAGTGGTATTGCGAAGAGCCAAGCAGCTGGAGCTAGGCAATGTAAGCAGTGGAGCATCTGCAAAGGGGAACCCTGGCAGGGATGTCCTCCCCCATGTAGAGTGGGGGTCATGCCTCCTTACTGAAGTAGCAGCGGGATTGTCTTTGCTATGAGTAATGAGATGTTTAGATGAGCCTGAGCCACCAGGAGGTGGAGTTTCCATTACGGGATCCCAGGGCAGTAGCTCTCTTCTTGGAGAGATGAAGTGACGTGACTGCTTGATGCCTGGGGTCCACCGTGTGAGTATGACGACATCCTGAGAGTGGTTGAAAGTCTAAAGCAATTATTATGGTCTCTCAGTAGCTCTTAAAGGACAGAAACATTGCCAAACTGATGTGGAGGTTTCCTGGTCACTGTTGTGTGTCATTAGAAACCCACTGATGCTGTGGTAGCTGCCTGGGAAGAAGTTACTTGTGTAGAGAAAGAATTACAATGGGAAAGTGATGAATGGCTAGCATCCTCTATATTAACCTCCAAATTAGCAGGAAACTTTGGCAAAAGGGATCATGAAATGGAGGTTGGCTTACTCCTTCTCATGGTGTATGAGGCAAGGGGTAAAGAGAACACGAATCAGATCCATATCAAAGAGGCCTTCCTGGAACACCCCAAAACTGAAACTCATGGGAGGAGTTGGATAAAGAGGAACAGAAATTACGGTGGCAGCAGATACCCCTCAGGATAGACCTTGAATACTTAGAAATAGAAAATCCATGAGTCAACATGTAGGTGGGCCTTCACAGTGGTTTGCTGGAGAGACTGGTAATCAGTGAACATTCAGTATCCGACCTGCCTGAATTGGGGAAAGCCTTTTAGCAATGAAAGAAGCTCTCATGGACTTATTCATAAGGCTGTAGGAGATGTGGGCAGATGGAATCAGTCTGAGTGCTGCTGAAGAAGCAGGAAAATGAAGCAATAAACTGCCCATCCCTCCTTAGGACAAAAGCCAAATAACTTGCTGACTGGCTTACATGTGTCATTAGAGACACTTAGCTATTGCCGACTAAGGTCCCCATGAAGAGTGGGCAGGTACTACTGAGAGAATGAGGTAGAAGCACAGCATGCCCCCCAGTTATCTGTGCTGGGTTATTCTCTGTCCACTGTGGAGTAAGGAAGATCTTAATTCAGCAGGGACCTTAAGATCTGTATGAAGCACCAGTGACTTTCCTGAGCTCCTTGGTTTGGCAGGATCTTTAGGAAGCAGAAAAGGCCTCAGTGGATCCAAGTGACTTTGACCAGCATGTAAATCATGTCTGTAGAGTGGTAAAGAAGCCTCAAAGAGATAAGAGAAAGGGAAAGCAGAGAAAAAGTTATGTCTGGGTTATTTGAACACAGATGTGGCAAGATTTGTACGAAGCCCAATTTCCTAAGGAAAAATTGACAGAGTCAGATTCTGTGCTAATTCATTTCTGGAAGTCTTTAAAACCTAAAGAACAGTTCACAGGAACATCAGTGATGAAACAGTACAGGTGAGAAAGATTAAGCCTGTCCTTAGGGAGCATATTTATCCCCCAAAGTAAGTAGTATACCTTCTCCCCTGGGAAAATAAAAAGTACGTTGTGAACTGTTTGCCCATCCAGGGACCCCCTTGGTAGCCAGGTGTGATGGATAAAGGCAACAGATGTAGCTGCAGCCATAATGCAAACCCAGGGCCTCTCAGACACTGCGAACCATTTTGGTTATCAGATGCAGCAGGGAAGGGCAGGACTTCATTTCCCCCTTGGGTATTGTATTGGCTAATTTTATATAAACTTGACACAAGCCAGAGTCATCTGAGGGAAGGGAACCCCAATTGAGAAAAATGCCTCCGTAAGATTGGGCTATTGACAAGCCTTGGAGAGCATTTTCTTAGTTAGTGATTGATGGGAGAGGGCCCAGCCCATTGTGGGTGGTGCCATACCTGAACTGGTAGTCCTGGGTTCAAAAGAAGGCAGACTGAGCAATCCACAAGGAGCAAACCAATAAGCAACATTCCTCCATGGTTTCTGCATCAGTTCCTGCTACCAGGTTCCTGCCCTGACTTCCCTCAGTGACAGACTGTCATGTTATCTAGGAATGTAAGCTGAAATAAACCCTTTCCTCCCCAAGTTGCTTTACTCAGGTATGTTTCATCATAGTAAGAGTAACCTAACTAGGGCAGCTCCGAATGGAGCCAAGCTGTTTGAGCCATACCCAAAGGGTGAGAAAATACATGGAGGCCCATGAAAGTGTTGCAGGATAAGGAAGTGGAATGGATCACAGAGAAAGATGGAGGATTATAGGGAGCTGTCAGTGCCTGCTGTCTATGCCACTGTGCCCAATATCTTGCTGAGTCTTAAGATCAACCAACACTTGTTTAGAATGCACAATAGACTTGCAGAGCCCTTCCCCAAGGTCATCTTTCCAGCTTCCCCATTTGTTGTGGGAGAGTGACCTGGGACCTGGCTTTGTTACCTTACCCATCCTTTGTAAAAAGTTTTTGTTATATAGATCACACAATGCTACTCACTCGATTTGGAAAACCTCTTAGAGAGGCAGAAACATGAGAGGATGGGAAATCAGTTCACAAAGTGTGAAACGGCCAGACATAGTATTAAATTTCTTGTGAGTGTTATGGTTAGGTAGGGCACAGGTGATCACCACCAAAGGGGTTGAGAAAAGTCTACTATAGCGAAGACAGACACTAAAAAGAAATCCCACACTAGCTCAGAATTGAGTATAATAAAGGGTTATTTATTGTGGGGTAGACTCACAGATCACAGTCCACTGCTCAGACAGGGAACAGCAAGAGAATCCCTCAGCCGGAAGAGAGACCATGCATTTTACATCGACTTTTATAGTCTAAGAGGCCCTGCCCAAGTGGGCAGGTAACATAAAGGCTCCTGGTTGTAGGAATTCCTACAGCACTATAGTCTCTGTAAATGTTAAATATGGTTAAAGAGTGAACAAGAGTTCTCTGTGTTCCCAGAAGCTATCAAGTAATTGGTTGTAAATCCCAGTGTTAGGTGTGAGTTTCCTCCCTATGAGTTGTTTGACAAAGAGTCCCTAGAGTTCCCCATAACCGTGAAGGATATTGCCATTGCTCTTGGTTTCATGCCACAATTAGATGGTAAGACCCCTTTTGTTGAAAATATTGTGTGATATGGTTGTAGAACTTGGAGGAAGCAAACCAAGAAAAAAACTGGAAGCATTTTCTCCCACTGGCTAGCTTCTATAGTGTTGGAAGGTGCTGGGAAGCTGCCAGAAAGATTTATGGCCAAAAGTTGCATCCAGCTATGGGACCTGAATCTGTACTGTGTAAGTGCCAGGCAGGATGTGTGGACTACTGCAATAGTGGCACAGCTGCTAAGGCCACAACCAACTTTTCCATTGACTTAAGGCCACTCCACAGAGAAAATTCATATCTGACACTCTGAACTCAGACAGAAATCTATGATTCTGCAAGTTAGACCAGAGGGGGAAATAACTTTGGTTGTTTTGTTACATGAATGTGATAATCTGCGTATGGTACCTTCCTCACATTTGTGTTTATGCCCATTGTTACTACTGAAGTCAGCTTCCATTTAGATATTTTTTCCATTCTTGTTTCCCTTTGCCCTATTCCTACTTGTTTTTTTTTGTAGTAGAATGGCTGTCTCTGAGAATCACCACCAGCCATGCTCTAGCAGGATGGTGGAGAGAGCACATTGGTTTAGTACTGTCTTGGTTGCTGTGAAGAGACACCATAAGCATAGCAACTCTTGTTTTTTGATAGTAGATATAATTTATTAGAGCGGTTTACAGGCTGTGGTCCAATAAGTTCAACAATAGCTGTGTCCCAACAGAAAGTCCAAGAATCTGATAGTTGTGCAACCCATGAGGCTAGATGTCTCCGCTGGTCTTCAGCATTCACTGGAATACCCAGAGAAGTAGTTTCGAACACCAGTGAAGGAATACTTCAGCAGCAGGATTAATGGACTTGCCAGTGAGATTGAGGGCAAGCAGGCAAAAGGCAAAAGTTCCCTTATAGGCTGCCACCAAGGTGTGGTCCAGATTTAGAGTAGGTCTTCCAATTTCAAATGATCCAGTCACGAAAAATCCCTCACAGGTGTGCTCAGCTGCTTGGGGTTTAGTTGATTCCAGATGTAGCCAACTTGGCAACCAAGATTAACCATCACACTCCTCAAGATAGGGAGATTATAACATCTAAATTTTCAAAATGAGGGCTGTGGTGCAGCTGACAGAGACCATGTAGGCATCCTAGCATTCAAACGGTGGAGGCAGGCCCATTAAGAATTCAAGGCTGGCCTAACTGTATTTGAGGCAAGCTACATGAGACCATGTCTCAAAAGATTTAGAATAATTTTTTAAGAAAATTTATTTATTTAATGTGCTTTAGTGTTTTTGCCTTCATGTATGTATGAAGGTGTCAGGTCTTGGAATTACAGAGAGTTGTGAGCTGCCATGGAGCACAGCCACTCTTATAAAGGAAAACATTCAGTTGTAGCTTGTTTACAGTCTCAGAGGTTCATTCCATTGTCATCATGGTAGGGAGCATGCCAATACGCAGGCTGACATGGTCCTGGAGAAGTACCTGAGAGTTCTACATCTAGATCTGCAGGCAGCAGGAAGAGAAAGAGGCCCTGAGCCTAGCTCAGGTTTCTGAAAACCCCAAAGCCCACCCTGCAGTGACACACTTCCTCCAACAAGGCCACACCTACTCCAACAAGGTCACCGAAAGAGAACATGAATAAATTAATCTCACACTAACTCAGAATTAAATATAATAAGGGATTCTTTATTTAAGGGAGATTTACAGATCACAGTCTTCTGCACAAACAGGGAATAGGAACTGAATCCAGCATCTAGGCAAGAGAGGAGAGAGAGAGTGTGTGTGTGTGAGCGCTCACCTTTTTGGTACCCAAGACCACACCTAACCTGGTCCAGCCTCTCAAAGG
>LOJH01060555.1:0-10270 GCA_001685095.1 Ellobius talpinus
TTTTAATAAATAAAGCTTGCCTGAAGATCAGAGAGTAAAACAGACACCCTGGTCGGCCTTATAGATCAGGCAGTGGTGACACACAGCTTTAATCCCAGTAGTCACACTAGTTGCCATAGAAACCAGGCAGTAGTGGTGCCCATCCTAATCCCAGCCCCAGAGAGGCGTACAGAGAGGAAAACAGGAGGAGGCAGCTCGCACAGTCTCATCCTGAGATTCCTGGAGGTAGGATTGCCATTTTGGACTGAGGTAGAGGTAAGAGTCAATGATTGGCTGCTTTGCTTTTCTGACCTTCAGGTTGAACCCCATTATCTGTCTCTGGGTTTTTATTAATCATGTGCCACAGGAATGATTGTATCTGTACCGTGCATGATTGATAAAATGACACTAAAAACACCAAGAGAAGCATCAATATTGCAAGAGAAAAGAGAGCATGCAGGCTGTATGGTCCCAGCTGTATTCTATGCTGTCCAGAAGTCCCCTGATCCTTGCTGAGTGAGTGTCTCTGCAGGCTTTTGCCTTATCTGGAGACACATTGGACAAACACTCATATACTGGTCCAAAACTAAGTCACACAGCTCCCAATAATCAACACCGGTGTGTTATGCACATACAACAACAGTAACAACAATGCAGAACAAAAATGTCCTATGGAATTTTGCGTGCCTTTTTGTAGAATACTAAAAACTTTTGGTATCCACTAAAGGTATACATACTTCTGGCTGCCTTTCTCTCTATTATGCCACCAACTGTAATACCTAGATATATTATTTAACTTAAATTAAATGTCCTGTCCTTTGGTTTATAAATATGACCTCAACTAAAAAGCATCTCAAGGTTTATAACCTTTCTGATAGACATGGCTGTGAAATGGATGACATGGGACTAAGCAAAAATCAAAGCTACCCCAAAAGGAAATAAGAAATGCATGGATGTTCAAAATTCTTAGGTAGCATCATCTTGTTCTTTTTACATATGTAGACTAGAAAGAGAACATGCTTGAACACCAAAATTCCTAGATAGAACTGGACACGTAGCTCCTATTCTAAGAATTCCACCTTGTTCATTCAAGGTGGAATTCTTAGAATTCAAGAACCCCAAACTTGAGTGTAGATCATACCCTAAGATGTCTGGTAGTCTGTGTTCTTGAATATTATGATTTTATATAAGGATGTAACATTAGAGAGAACATTGAAAAAATTAGTCCAACATTGTGAAGAGTCATAACAATAAAAAGAACATAATTTAAAGCAGAAAATAAGTAGAGAAACTGAAACGCAAAAAGTCTTAAGGAATTCTTGGAACTGTAAAAAGCTTCGTGACAAGGGTAGAGAAAGACCGATCATTTGTTGCTCAGCACTATGACAATCCTTGTGGGAGTTTTGGGGGTGGGATTACATCTGTATTTTGTGTATGAAGGAGAATATAGATGCTATTTTTACTCAGATAATTTTTACTGAAGTTGAATTAAGTGAGCTAATAATGAAAGGTTATCATCCAATCTTCAAATCATTTCTTTTAAAAAAAAAAACATTCAGTGACAATGGCAAAAAGCAACACAAGAAATAAGCAGTCATTTTTATACACACAGATACCTACATACGCAGGCAGACAGACACACACACATGCACAGCCGCATACATCCCTGTCCCTTATGTATCTTATATATAACTGTTTATACCCACACAGATGTGCTTGTGCACACACATGCACACGCACACACATGTATCCCTGTCCCATGTATGTGACATATAACATGATTATATATACATATATGTATATGTACTTGTGCTCACGCACACACATACACAGCATGCATTAACAGTTTCCTTATGCCCAGCATTGTTCATGGTGCTCAGAGTTTTAGGGCTCAGGCAGAAAAGAAAAAAAAAGCAACCAAAATTCTTGTTCCCATGAATCTTATGTTGCAGAGGACATGACTGTGGAGCTGATAATTATAAATAATCTTTTCATTATAGCCATAAGAGGGATGATGAAAGAGAGAATAGAAAGACATTAAAATCATATGGTAGAAACCTAATTTAGTAATTGGTGGATGCAGTAGATTTAGACTTTGGAGACATATTTTCCCTATGATTTGAAGTGTCTGTGGAGAAGGGAGTGGAGAGGTGGGTGGGGAAGAAGAAAACAGCCATCTAGTGGCTCAAAGCCAAGGAAGGAGGAAACTTTGTGCAATAGACTTCCTTTGCAGAGCCAAAGTTTAATGACATAAGTGTCTACACTTTGTATGACCTCTAAAAATACACTCAACTTATTAATAAAGAAAAGCAATGGCTGATTTAAAAACATTAATGAATAGTTGGTGCACATGGCTGTGAGATCATCAAAGACACAACATTTGGGTAACGGCTTTTCATATCCCATGCTGTATGCTACCAAGGAGAGAGCACACAAACAGAGAGCCATCTTTCACATCCATTTATTTTTGCTTTCTTTCATTATTATTATTAACCAGAATGATGGCAACTGTGAACTGCCCTAGTTTTTATTTTTAACTTCTAGTTTTTACAAGACCTACATATAAAGAGAATAGGCAAGCCCCCTTGATGATTGCATCCCCTTCAATTATGACAAAGATTTTCCTAGAATGGCGGTGCTATTGATTGCTCAACTGCAATCTGTGTGCCAAACATGCTTAATGCTATCCTGTCATTCACAATCTGCTTAATGGTAAACAGGGGATTTATAGTCTGTCAAATTTAATGACCAGAAGAACGAATAAAATATGACAGGAAAGACTTCCCACTCTTTAGAAATGCAGTGTTTCCATCTGCACAAATGATAGCATGCTGGAAAATCCCTGTGGTTGAAGGAAGAATAAAAACACAATTATATACTTCTGCACAAGAAAGGAAATGTGCATGCCATCCGGGCACAGAAAGAACTGCCATGGGTTAGGAAATCATTATTCCAGTAGCTCCTGTTTTGTAAGATTAAGGTATCAAAATGAAAAATCTATGTTTCTAATCGGGAATGAAAATTTATATGGCCAATTTTAGCTCCCAGGACAATATAAAAGCCTCCCATTGAAGAGTCCACTTCTTTCCTAGACTTTGAATCCCAGAAAATTATACTGTCTTGGCAAGATCGACAGTGGTGGCAGATAGAAGACAGCAATGCAAATGTCCTCCACATAGCATTGTTTCCTTTCCTTCATTCCCAACATGCATACTTATACAAAACTCATACACATTCACACCACAATACACATATGATGCATACAAAATAAACGTTCACACATGCAGCACATGCAGCATCACATATAAACACAGCACATAAACACATGACATACACAGAAAACTCAACCTGCAACGCACCCACAAAACACATTCACACACATAGCACACACATGCATTATACACAGCACACACATATGTGCTCTCACACACAGACAGAGACATTACAAACACATGCACTGATATTGATGTTATTAGCTTCGCAATGTTTCTCATTTTGACCTTCTGATTAAGTCATTATGTACTGGTTTTCAAAATATATATTCCAATTGCTTGGGAATGACTGGCTAAATCTCCATTATCCAATTACAATTATTCTTTGGTCATGTTTGGGTCTAATATCTAATTTTTTTGTTGCTTCATTTTTTTTTTGAAGAACCTGATGATTTTGATGTTGACAGTGTAATGCCATACTTTTGGAAGTTTTGCATACATCCTGCAGTTAATTAAGTGTTAGGTTGTTATCAACAGCTGCAAGTTGGCTTGTGTCCTGGTTTTTCCAAATGCCAGCTTGAATAGATCATTACCTGTCACATGAGGACATTGTGAGGATAATTTTATAATGGTCCCTGACATTTATTGGAGATCCTTAAGAGTTGGTTAGTGCTGTTTTGCTAGCTTTTGTTGTTTTAGCTTCTGTAATTGTTAACCACAACCTCAAATTAGCTTAAGAAACAAAGGGGGGATATTTTGTAAGGAATCAGTTGTACCCATGGGACTCATCATTTGGAAATATAGTAAGTGTCATTGACGAAGTCCTGGAAGCAAGAGCTGAAACTAGACCACAGAGAACCCTGTTTCTGTCTTTCATGGAAACCGCAAACCTCATCTCTAGCTCTCTCTGTGTGCTTGCTTTATTCTACCCCCTCTGCCTTTGTCTTCCTCACAACATGATGGGTTGTGTAGTCCAGACTCCCCCAGCCTCCAAATTCAAATTAATCCTTGGTGGAAGATCCAAGTCTCCTTCAGCCCTCATTTTCATATTCATGAAAGAAAAACGGATCCAGCTTAGGCTTTAGTTCAACAGCTGTGGCATAGTATTTGGAATCTGGAGTGCAAAAACAACTTCCAGAAGCCACCCACATGCTTAAGGGAAGTTCAAAAGCAAGGGGAGGCTGCCACAACAGCTCCTAGTATTATTGATCGAGAAGGTTGGAATATGACTTCTATAGAATGCATTATACAGTGAGAATCTTATTCAGAATTTTCAGATATAGATTCCTGCTCTGTATATTGTCCAGATTTCTTAAACTTAATGCAATATGTGTTATAACTAGGTAAAATGTAAGCTGCCAGTCTTTAAGGGAATTAAGAGAATAGATTTATTATCAATAGGTATTTTCCCTGTCCTGCACTGCATGTAATTAATTTTTCTTGACTATTAATATCATTTGTTTCTTTTAAAGAAATGAGGGAACATATGGTGTCTGCACTGATGTTTTGTTCTCAATGAAAGACACACTTAAAAATATGTAGACTACACAGACCTTTACAAAAGAGAATGGGGACTCTGACAACTGTGGGAAATCCATTTCTGAATTTTTGCCCCTTGTACATCCCTTGTATTATGCTAAAGAGGAAAAATTACCCCATCAATATTCTGCTTAGCTCTGTCTACTATCTGGATTTGGTTTATTTATAGTGCACAGAAAATTTGTGGTTAAGCACATTTATTGAGTTGTGGCAGTGACGGAAAGCTACATCCTCAGTGGCTCATCAGTTCTTGCCATAGCCCGGACTGATGTTTGAACTTCAGATTTGGAAAGGAACCAGGCTACAGTGTTCATAGAAAAAGGCCAGTTCACTCTGGTCAGCCTGCATTCACACACTTCTCTTCAGAGTAATCATTCTCTAGGGAGAGACCAGACTATTTAACTATTTAATATTTTATAGACTTCTATTATTTATCTTTTTGTTTAAAATAGGCTTTCATATTTTAAAGATCTGTATGAGCTTCACATAGATGTATATTTAAAATATACACAAATACATGCATTTATATATTCTATAAATATATACATTTATATATTCTATATTACATAGAGATATATAATATATGACACAAACCCAAAACTTGTCAAAATAATTGCTATTAATGGGAGAATTATTAGAGAAAATTGCAGTCATTTGTGTATGTTTGAATGGTAAGAAAAAATAATGGGATAAT
The DNA here is from genome assembly GCA_001685095.1 of Ellobius talpinus. Classification (NCBI taxonomy): domain Eukaryota; kingdom Metazoa; phylum Chordata; class Mammalia; order Rodentia; family Cricetidae; genus Ellobius; species Ellobius talpinus. The sequence continues at coordinate 5,425 of LOJH01060555.1, forward strand.
GTTGCTTATGCTATTCATAAATCCTTTTATATGCAGCAGGTACATATTTAATTTCTAAATAACATTTATATATCATAGTTTTTAACATAGCTTCTATTTTTAATCACATTGGAAATGTGGAAAAATTATAAAAAAAAGAAATCTAATACATTATGGTGACTTTTAAGCTATTGCATTCTTCTCCTTAATGCAAACATGGTCAACACTGCCAATGTATCTTAACTCTTTTTATTTTCTCTGTTTATTGATGAAACAAGTATATTACAAAGGTTTGTTGTTCATATGCAATAATGAATAATTTTTCACTAATATTGCTGAAGCTGGTTACCATGTATTTCATGAATAACACTGTTATTGCTAGGCAGGGAACCTCTGATATGGGCTGCTGGTTCTAATTTGGCTTCAGTGAAGGGAAAAACTGGTGGAAAGATTTAATTATGGAGTAGAGAGGCAGGCTAATAAAAAAGATGGGGACAAAAGATAAATTAACAGTAAGAATATCTGTAAAATTAGTAAGAAATAAAATTATTATGTTTTTATTTTAAGTTATATATAACTTGTACATAAATTTATATGGATACATATATAGTGTGGTGATTTGAAAGAAAATGGTCCCCAAAGGGAGTGACACTATTAGGATGTGTGGTCAGTTTAGAGGTAGGCTTTGAGGTCTCCTTTGCTCAAGTTTCCCTCAATGTGACTGTCAGTCAACTTCTTGTGGCTTGCAATATGTAGAACTCTCAACTCCAGCACCATGTCTGCCCGCATTGCCACCGTGTTCCAAACGATGATAATGGACTGAAGCTCTGAAACTGTAAGTGTCACCACCTCAGTTAAATGTTATCCTTCTATGAGTTGCTTTGGTCATGGTGTCTCTTCATAGCAATAAAAACCCAAACTGAAATATATAGCTTAGATACAATTTTCCAAGATAGTCTGGCAATGCTCCACACAAGAACCATAGACTACCTAATGAAACCACCAATATCAGACATTTGTAATATCCTTAAGATCTATTGGTCAGGGTTGTCTAAGAAACACCCCAAATATTACAAACTATAGTTGGTGCCCTTTATTGCCTCCCAGATGTTGAAAGTAAGTCCCCATTATTGACCATATACTTTGGACATAGGACTGAGAGGATCCAGGCTAGACCTGGCCTGAAAGCCTCTTCCCTGAGGATTAGCTCTCATGGTATCAGAAGATGTCACAGAAGCATCAAAGGCATGGAAGCAGCTAGGAGTCCTATCTAGTTATGATGCCTAAGAACTACAACAATGACTAACACGGTGTGACAAACCTGATGGTGCAATAGTGGCACACATATCTGGATTGTCACTAACTTAAGTTCTGCTTGACAAGAGGGAAATCTTGCTTATTCTGGAAACCTATCCAGCTACCTGTGGGCTAGTAAAGCCATGAATCTGGGAGGAAAACATACAACTGCCACTAACTATTTATCCTAATATCCACAGATAAGTGTAGCCCTCATCTCTCATCAAAGAAACTTCTCTTAGCAACAGAGACCATTACATCAAACAACTAATTAGCATGTAGAGAACAAGCAATTGTATGGTGCCCAGACCCAGTGAATATATCTACAACACAACTTGTGCACACAAGGCTCTGGAACATAGCAGAAAAGTGAACAGAGATGTCAAAAGAATCACAAGAATAGGGAATCTGCTGTGATACTGCTTCTCCAAGAAATTTCAGCTAAGTTATACCCAAGAAATCTCAACACAATGACTGCCAAAACAAGGCTTGAACAAAGGAAACAGTAATAGTAATGCTAACAAGGAAGGGGAAATCTAACAAGCTTCCCAATCCTAGACAAAGACTTACAGCTAAGAAATGCTTAATGCAGGAGAAATAGTCTTGCTGGGGAAAGAGGTCCTGAATTGGTTTTCTGATACCAAATGGTCAGCTTGAAATCACATACATACAAGTAGCATCATACAGGCTGGGAAGATTGTATTTGTGTTTTTTATAAATACACATGCAGAAATGTATGCACATGCACATGTGCGTGCACGCGCACACACACACACGCGCACACACACAAGAAAATGAGACCCTGAATCAGAGAGATCATGGGTGTGTATGGGAGAAGTTGCAGGGAGGAAGGGAAAGTTGGATGATATAATGATATCTTAATTTTTACCAGACAGGAACTATACAGAAAGACATTTAGAAATTTTGTACTCTGATAATAACACAAATGACAAGAGGATGTGAAATGAATAAAATCCCCCAAATACAAGACTGGGGAATGTTGAAGTCTCTGAAGAATGTTATCACAGTGTTCCAGATCAGAGGGATGCCAGGATAAGTGAGATGATAGGAAAAATATTTAGAGCAACATACATACATACATACATACATACATACATATTTGTACATAACATATTGTTCATGCACTCCATAAATAATTCCAATTTCCCTTATGATTCAAACCAGTTTGATCTTTCTGCAATTCACAGCAATTCTGGGGATAAACATAAGCTATTTGCCTACTTTTTCTAACTTTTCTTCCTGTTTTCTTCATTGAAAACAAGTGACAGAAATCTTGCAAACTCCATTTGAAATTTTTGGTCGACCTTTGTTGCTCTCCCTTTAAGACCAGTGCTATGTGTGGGAACTTGGAGATGTGAGGAGTTGGCAAAATGTCCTTCCAAAATAAATCTCATGAAACAAATTCTCTAAAATAGCTAACTTTGACTTAGTATTCTTGGTTAAGCAATTTTGATGTGGTCCCTGTGTTATTTTGTGGTCACCAAACTTAATATACTGGAAAAGGCAACCTCAGAAGAACTCTGAGCTAAGCTGTCTTACCCCCTACACCCCCACTTTCCCTAAATTGGTTATTTTCTGTTTGGCTTCTGTTTAAAAATAGCTAAGTCATTTGTGGTAATGACTCTGGGACAAGTATCATCATTTAAGAAAGCTCTTCTTATGCAGAGTTAGGAGAAAAAAATGAAAGTTCCACATAACAGTAAGTTTTAATATTGACATTATTCTTTAAGTTAATTGAAGTCTAGTCTGTGTAATTTTTGTTTCTTGTTTCTTGTGTTGTTATTTTTTTTCCCAGTGGTAAAAATCAAACCAAGTTACAGCTTCAGCCCAGAGGCCTTTTCATTATTACATTCTTGAGTCTTCATCATGTTTATCATGTAATTTAGTAATTAATAGGGAATTCTAAGATAAGAATACATCACAAATAGGGAAATTTGAAGGCTTTTTTAATCCTGTGGTTTGAATCCAATTTATTTTCCAACTATAGAGTTATTGAAGTTGTTCTTCAATTCATTTAAGGAACTTCCTAATGATTAGTTTTGAGTTATTTAGAACCATCAGATTATAGCCATTTTATAGAAACTGTACTACTCTCTTTCTGCTTCCCTGTTTCCCCCCACTTCATTTTTTCTCTTGTGTAAGACAAATGAACAATCCATCACAACCATTCATGTTATGTCTCACAGTGATGGTTTTATTTGGAATGGACATTCCTGGTAAATAAAGATATCCTAAATGTCATCATTATTGATCTCTTATTCTTTTAATTAACAAGACAATTGATGTTTAATCTTTTTGTGAGCCTCTCATTAATGAAATCAATTTTGGCTGACATGCTGGCCAGTCTTATGTCAACTTGGCACAAGCTAGAGTTATCTGAAAGCAGCGAACCTCAATTGAGAAAATGCTTCCATAAGATCCAGCTGAAAGCCAGGAAGTTGGTGGTACAGACCTTTAATCCCAGCACTCAGGAGGCAAAGGCAGGCAGATCTTTTTGAGTTTGAGGCCAGCCTGGTTGACAAAGCAAGTTCCAGAGTTCCAGAACAGGCTCCAACACTACACAGACAAACTGTGGTAATATTTTGTTTGTGCTATAACAAATAAAGCTTGACTGAAGATCAGAGAGTGAACTTAGCCACACTAGTTGGCTATAGAGGCCAGGTAATAGTAGCATAAACCTTTAATCCCAGCACTTGGGAGACAGAGGCAGACAGATCTTTGTGGGTTCAAGGCCACCCTGGCTATATGAGATTGAATGAGTCTAAAAAAGAAACAGAGTCAAGTGGTTTTGGCTCACACCTTTAATCCCAGCACCAGGGAGTTGGAGACAGGAAGTCATATGGCTGGGCAGAGAGAGGCAGTAGGAGACAGGTGCTCAGGATTCAGTCTGAGATTTAGTAGAGACAGCATTCAGTCTAAGGACTTGTAGAGACAGGACACCCCATTCGATATGAGGATTTCATAAAGGTAAGAACTAGTGGCTGGCTACTCTGCTTCTCTGATCTTTCAGCTTTCATCCCCTAATATTTGACTCCAGGGTTTTACTATTGAGACCAATTAGAATTAATGCTACAAGAAACCTTGTCTTGAAAAAAGAAACAAACAAAATCAAAAAAACTCATCCAGGTATAAAGCATTTTCTTTATTAGTGATTGGTGGGGTAGGGTCCAGCCCATTGCGGGTGGTGCCATTCCTGCACTGGTGGTCCTGGATTCTATGAGAAAGCAGGCTGATATAAGTTATAAGAGTTAATAGGAAGCCTGAGCTAATGGGCCAATCAGTTTATAACTAATGTAGACCTCTGTGTGATTTCTTTGGGACTTAAGGACTGTGAGAACTGGGCAGGACAGGAAACCCTGACAACAAATGGTGCCCATGTGGACAACTGCATCCACACAAAGCCTGAGAGAGCTTGGGAAGTAATTCTAAATGAAAAGAATAGACTAAAGTATGGCTCATTGATAGCAGCATTTTCTCAGGTGGGCTCTGTTTGCTCGAGGCAAATGCGTCTCATTTAAGAGAGGCTTCCTGACTCAGCTTTAGCTGTAAA
>LOJH01060556.1:258-11368 GCA_001685095.1 Ellobius talpinus
GGAGGGGAGAGGCAGGAAGGGGAGCAGAGAAAAATGTAGAGCTCAATAAAATCAGTTAAAACAAACAAACAAACAAACCAAATGCCGTGTCTAACCCTTTCTTCATAGGCTCATTTAGTACCTTGCTCCTTCTCAGTAGTGCGCCATCTAGAATCGTGTCTTTAATTCTGTGGGTTTTATTTTATATGTCATCTTTACTAGAAGTTCAGAAAAATGAGAACTCCCCCAAGCTTTCCAGGAAACTCAGTAGAGATTTGTGGAAGGAATGAATCCATGATAGTGTTATTTTCCCTGCTTGAGATGCTTTAGGGACCAGGGGTCTTGCCCTGGCTCCCTGGCAGTGGTGCTGGAGAGCTTAGCTGGTTCAGTGGGAGGCTGGGAGAGAGAAGGGGAGAAGAAGGACCTTGGGACAGCCAGAAGGTCAGTGCCTGCCCTTGCTGGATGAGAAACCTGTGACGAGGTGGCACAAGCAGAACCATGGAACCATGGTAGGTGCAGACCTGAAGGGCAGTTGCTCCAGGTGTGGATGGAGTGCTGGCATCCTGGGACCTGCTGGCCCCCAGCCTGCCATTAGCACACTGTGATGCTGGTGCCAGGGCTGTGGCTTCTGAGCCTACAAGTCAGAGAAGTGATGATGCCTTTGACAAGTGGCTTTCTCAGGATAACTTTGTTACCCCTGGCCTTACCTGTAGCTATGTCCATGGGCCACCACTGCACCCAAACCTCCTCTTGTAAGCAGTGATGACCCAGGCCACTCTGTCTATTTTGTTGCCTTTGTCAGGATTTGGATGGTCCTGACCTCTCTTGATGACAGCTGTCTTTCTTTGCTGTGTAACACTCTGATGCACAGAGTTTTGCTTTGGGGAAAGAGGACAGGACAAACAGTGCAAGCATGGCTGTGCATTAGTTTAAACCTGCATGCAGCAGCATAGTAGCCATGGGCCTCGTGTGGTTATTGAGCTATTTTGTTTTGCTTTTAAATTTTTTTATTGAAACATTACTGACATATAAAATCCTGTATATATTTAGTGTAGATTGCTTTATTAGTTTGGGAACTATATACGCTCACATAAAATTATCATGCTGACAAGGCTTTAAATATGTCTATCACTTTCCAGGAATTTAATATGCCATACTATGAGTGTAGAACTACTTAGCACAGGATTTACCCCTTCAAGTAGTTTAAGTGTACGATAGAGTACTTTAATTATACGGTAGATCTCCAGGCCATGGGATGTAGCATAACTGAAGTGTACATTGTCTACTACCTTTTCATGTCCTTGTTCTTCAGCCCTGAAACCAGCACTCTATGTTCGGCGCCCACGATCTTGGCTACTTTGGCTTTTATATATACGTGAACTTCTGTGCTATCTTTCTTTGCCTGGCCACCCCATTTAACACTATAGCTCCTGTATTAAGCTCTTGAGGTATCTGCTCAGAACACAGATGTGCCGCTAGCTGAAGTTTGACTTTGGAATTTCAGGACTTATGGAAAAACAACTATAAAACATTTAACTAATGACTTTTTATATTGGTTACATGTTGAAATATATGATAATTTGGGAATGTGTTTGGTTAAATGAAATATCAAAATTAGTTCCATCTATTATATTTTATTAATTTTATGATGCTTAAAAACAAACCTTATATTCTAGGATAGTGTTAGGTTTATAGAAAAACCACATTATTGTTAAGTGAAATACATGGTTTATTCAGATTTTCTTAGATTTAAAAATGTATTCAGTTTATTTTGATATTATTTCCCTCCCCACCATTCCCATCTCTCTATTCACCTAGCTTCATGTATTTTCTTTCTTAGAATTCAAAACTTCCCTGAAACAAAATCAAAACAAATAGAAAAAAAGGGCCAAAACCACTAAACCAAAATGCACACAAAATACATGCAGTCCATTTTGTGTTGGCTTAACTGCTTTTGGCATGGGGCCTGCCTTGGGGTATTTGATTTACCCAGTGACACTTCATTGGAGACAAGCAGTTTTCCCTCTCCCAGAAGATGCATTGCGAATAGCTTCTTGCTTAGCGGTGGGGCTTCGTGTCCAGCTCCCCTTCTCAGTGCTGAGAGTTTGGTTTGAGCCTGTGCAGGTCTTGTGTGCTACCTGTCTCCATGAGTTCATAGTACACTAGCCCTGTGGTGTCTGGAAGTCATGGTCTCCTTGGAGTCACCCACCACCTCTGGCTCTCACAGTATCTCCATCTCCTCTTCTGGATAGATCCTTGAGCCTTAAGGATTTTTTTTTTAATCTTCCGTCCGTTTCTGTTCTGGCGTTCCATCAGCATACCAAGCTGTCTGCAGCTGTGATGTCTCTGGAGACCCCTGTGACTGTGAAAGTTCTGCCAGACACCCTGTGTTTTTAACAACCGTAACGGTTGTCAGGAGTGTTGGTCTGGCATTGGAAAAGACCCTCCCCGTGGTTTGTCTAATTCAGTTCCAGCATGTGCAGCAGTACTGGAACCGTCCACCTGAGGAAGCAACTGCCTTAAGAAAGGAGAAATGCTCCCATTCAGTCTCCTTTGCCTTTAACTTTAGCTTACTGCTAGACCAGGACCTTTCTCTCCAATGCTTTCATGAATTTGCTTTACACATATGCAATACGGTTAGCTTAAAACACACGCACGCACGCGCGCACTCAGGGCTGGAGAGATGGCTCAGCGGTTCAGAGTACTGGCCGCTCTTCCAGATGACCCACATGACAACTTAAAGTGTAAATTCAGTCTTAGAGCTCTGATGCTCTTTTCTGGCCTCTGAGGCGGCAGCAGCCACACACATAGCACGCAGATATGTATGCAGACAGAACACCCATATACACAAAAAAATCATGTTCTGTCTTCTGTAATCAAATTCTTCCTTCAGTCCAAATGTTATTAAAAAGAGCTAAAGATCACTCGAGGTTCTGTGGATTCTGGCAGATTCAGTGTCCTGTGTTCACAGCAGCCGGATCATAAAGAATGATTATATTTCCTTAAACTTTCTCTGCTTCATCTATTCAACCCTACCCACACATTGAAACCTGGAAATCTTTTATTATTATTACCATTACTATCAATTATCTTACTGTCATATAGTTTTTCCTTTTCTAGAATATTATGTAATTGGAATTAAACAGTTGGTGGCCCTTTAAGGTAGACTTCTTTTATTTGGCAATATGCAATTAAGGCTTTTGTTTTCTGACTTGATGACTTATTTCTTTTTAACCACCAAATGATATTCTTTTACACACAAGTATATTTTTAAAATCCATTTGTCTTTTGAGTGGCATTGTTGTTATATCCATTTTCTAAAAAACTTTTAAAGACTTTATGTGTGTGCATCTTTTTTGAATGTGTACCACGTGCGAGTGTCGGGTACCACGGAGGCCAGAGGATGGCAAGAGATTCCCTGGGTCTGGAGTTTGACATAGCTATGAGCTACCATGTGGGTCCTCTAGAGAGCAGCAAATGCTCTTAATAGCCGAGTTATCTCTCCAGCACCACATCTAGGTTTTTTCCAATTATGAATGAAACTGTTCTAAATATTCATATGTTTTCTGTATGCACATAGCTTTTCAAGTCTTCCAATAGGTCTCTAGGAACATAATTGCTAAGTTTATGCATAATGCCTTACCTCCATAGGGAATTGCCAAGCTGTCTTCCTAGAGATGCATTGCACATTTTGTTCACACAGGCAATGATTGAGTAATACTTTGATTTCTTTTCATCTGCACCACACTTGGTGTGGTCAGTCTTCTGAATCTAGCTATTCTAAAAGAGAAGTGGTGCTAGGTCCTTGCTGCTTTAGCTTGAGATTCCCTAATGACAAATGTTTAATGTGTTTTAGTCTGTATATGTATGTGTGTGCACATGTGTGTGTATGAAATATGTTTTAGATACTTGATCAATTTTCTACTTAGATGATTTGCTTACTTATCATTGACTTTTTTCTTTGGAAATCTCTTATATTTACACTGTGAGTTTTGGTCAAATCTGTACACATCCTCTCCCTTCGGTTCCCCGTGGGTCCCCTCAACACATCCCCTTCCCAACTTTCTGTTCTCTATTCCTTCTCATAACTCACTGAGTCCTAACTTTGCTGCTCATATGTGAATGGGTGTGGGGTCACCCACTGTGACATAAACACCCTACCAATGTCTCCCTGCTCTAAAGAAAAGTAGCCCTCCTTCCTTTAGATATCCATCAACTGCCAATAGCTCTTCAGCTAGAGAAGCATCGAGAGCCCCTCTCCTACCCGAACTGGAAATTTCATCTGGCAGGACAAGCACAACTGCCATGAGCTCAGCAAGTCATGACTGGTCCAGAGGCCAGCATCTCACTGTACTTCACCTGCTCCTCTGGCTCTTACATGCTTTCTGCCCCATCTTCCTTGATGTTCCCCGAGGCTTGGGGGGCTGTTATAAATGTTCTGTATATGGCTGAGAACCCACAATCACTTATTCTCAGCCATTTGAACAGTTACACCTATGCATTAGCCACTACCCTCTCCAATAAGAAGCTTCTCCAACTAAAGAGCAGAACAAACCTGTTGACAACAGTATCTAAGGGAACAGCCCTTACTATCAGGCTCTAAGAGTTGTTTGCATATTTTGAATATAGGTCCTTTATTGGATAGACATCTTACAAACATTTCCTCCCAGGCTGTTGCTTGTCTTTCTGTTTTTAAAACACTGTTTATAGACTAGAAGCTTGCATATTTCAGTCAAGTTCAACTTGTCAGTGTTCCTTCATGGACTGCAGCTCAGAACTTGTTACCATGCTCAGGAGCACCTAGATTCTTGCCTGATTTCTTCCAGAAAGTCTGCAATTTTTCATTCAAGGCTATGATTTATTTTGAATTAATTTCTGCAAGAGGTACCCGTGTTTGCATTCATTTTGTGTGTATGTGTGTGAAGCACTCTAAAATTCCAACACAGTTTCTTTAAAGGATTGTCTTTTCTTATTGGAATTGCTTTTGTTTCTTTCTTAGGACAGTCTGACTTTGCCTGCAGGGTACTGGGCTAAATTTCTGTTCTTTCACCAATACCGTACAGCTTGATTGCTGTAGCTTTCTAACATGTCTCAAAATTAAATGATGTTAATCATTCAACTTTGTTTTTCATTATATTGTCCCTTTTAGGTATTTTGTCTTTCCATATAAACTTTACAGTCAGTTTCTCAATATGAACAAAACAGCTTTCTGAGATCTTGACTGGGTTTGTATCAAACCTATACATCAAGCTGGGAGGACTGATACCTTAACTACAGGGAGCCTTTCGATTCACGAATCAAGACTGTCTCTCCATTTATGTGACTTTAAAAAAATCCATCACTTCCATCATAGTATGCATATAAGTCTCATACAGGTTTAAATTTAAACTCAAGGATCTTACTGATTTTGTTACTCTTATAAATTACACTGTTGTAACTTTCAAATTTGGCTTTTATTAACCTTGGCCCTGCGACTTGACTTTATTACTAGCTTCACAGTGAACTTTGCAGTGGCAATCCTGACTCTCATGATCTGACAGTAAGAATACTTTTCTTTATCCAAAAGTCTTCTCCAAGCTAGGAAACTCCATGTCACCCTTCCCCTCTTCTTCAAACACATGAAGAGTAGGAAGCTATCGTGTTACTGGTTTGGCGTCTCTGCTTTGGATTCAAATGACACTGGGACCAAAACTAAGCTTTTGTTTTCAGATCTACAAGATGAGATGTACAAGTATTTCACCTAGGAGCTCACTGTGAAGAGTGAATGAGATGATGTGGAGGAATGATCCAACCGAGAACATAAGAGATATCAATAAGTGTCGACTATTGTTCACATCTGCCAGTTGCAAGCCTCAGGGATTTGAGCTTAGAAAAGGCTCCTGAGGGAGTCTCTCCCTTATTTCCTGTGCTGTGGCCTGAGTTCTGTCCTCATCGCTTACTCAAGTGTTTTATTTATTATGTTATTGACTTTTCACTTTTCACATTGCCCATGCAGCGATTTCTCTGAAAACAAAAGACAACTATCTATCAAACAAACAAACAAGCAAACAGCACACGCAGGTTCTCAGGGCCTAGTGTCCTTACTACCTACAGAATAAAATCAGAGCTTGTGTTGATGCACCAGGTTCTTCATAATCTGCACTGAGTGCTCCTTTTAACACCCACTCCCTTCTTTACCCTTGCTCTCTTCTGACTCAGCCGGACCACGTTGTTTTCTGGATATAGTCGATCTCATAGGTCAGTGCCTCTGAATGTGCCTCAGTGGATAGCTTCATCATTCTTGAAGCCCAATGGGCAACACCCACCCTCCATCCTCAAAACAGAGATCCCTGATTAATGACCAGGAGAACTCTTGCTTTTCCTGATGGACTGGGATGTTGGCACATGTCTCTCAGCCAGTCATTGGTTTGAAAGTTGTGTGTGGCACTTGGCTATGTCTTATTCTGAGATGTGCTCTCAGCCTTGAGGTGACCAACAATCATTTGTGGGGTGGTTAGCGATTTGTGGGATGATAAGATGGTGTCATTTCTTATCGGTTTGCCTACCACCATCTTTGTATCTTCAGAGTCTGTCTTAGTTATAACATATGACAGTTCCTCAAGCTTGTGTGAGTTGCTTCATAGCTTGGGAAAGTCAGATGAATTTCACAATAGCTACAGACAAGAGGAAGCCCTCAGGTGAAATCTACCTGGAGCTTGATTCTCCCACCCCCTAAGAGCCCAGGCAAGAACTGGGGATCCCTGCTAGGGGGTCCTTGCCCCAGAACTGTCTTTTCACATCAAATGGCTTCGGGAGTCCCCCCTCTCGTCTTGCCCTGCACCACTGTATTCTGCGGTTAAGGGTTTTCTTGGAAGCTAAAGCGATGGCTATAAGTAAAATGAGCAACGATTAAAAATGGAAACACAGAATTGGTGTCTTTAGATAGTTTAACCTCACGAGTCTGAATTTCTTCATCTGTACCTTTAATATGATTGCTGAGAAGCCCATTGTTTCCCACAATGATAGCTTTAACAAAGTATTTTTTCATCTCTTGATATTTTCCTAAAAAATTGGTCTGAAAATGACTGTAACAAGGCAACTCTCAATAAATGCCTGCATGGAGCTGAGGTGTCTTCAGCATAGAGTCTGCAAACTCAAGCTTTCTCAACTCAAAGCCAATGCCCTTTCTCTCTCTTGCTATTTATGTACTCCTGATGTCCATAAATAAGGCAGAAACATGCTCTGTGGAATAAGTACTAAGCAAGTTAAACTCTAGTTAGAAAATGATCCCCAATCACAAGGCTCCCTGCACCTCAAGCCTGTCAAGAGAGAGGAAGGAAACTCCCTGGTTTAAAGGAGCATCGAAAGAAATATGGGTGCAATTGTTCAATCAACCAGCAGAGGGCGAGTAAGGTCTGCCTGGATTCAGGTTGTGTAGGGTGTAGGGACCCAGGCACACCAGAGGATCAGATTGAGACCACAGTGTAATGAAGATGAATTTATTTTTATTGAAACAGGGATTAGAGATGTGTGAAGTGGTGTTTTGTATTCTTATTTTTCAGAGTTCAGGCTGTTGAGTGATCTGCCCAAGGTCAGTTCCTGGAATCCCTGATCCCCAGATCCAGCTGTTCACTTAGCATTTTAGACCCTCATCATTACACTACACTGACTCTTTGTTATATTTGAAAAAAACCAAGCAAACATATTTTTGATAAAAAAACATTTACCCATACTTATTTCTGCCTCCTATGTAACCGAAGGATTATCCAGCCCCATTTGAGATTCTCAGACGCACTGAAGTGCTACCTTCTTCAGAAACTGCCTCAGCAACAAAAGCAATGCACGGAACTTTGCAGTGAGTGCCGGAATAAAGTTAAATCTGTACTCCTTTGGGGTTTTGTAGAAACTTAAACCTTTACCCCATATTCATTTGGATAGATTCTTCTTGAAAAACTTAGCTGTGACGCTTCTGAGGTTGCAGTCAAGGGCAATAGGAAGTTTGAGTGATATCTCATTCTTGTTCCATAGAGAAGCTTTTCTGTGTGTATTTTACTGATAAATGTCCAACAGGACAGGCCAATGACAGAGATACGCAGAACATGAGCTCAAATAATAGGACTGTGGGCCCATTTCTCCACTTGGTCGAAGCACACAAGGAGTTCTGGAACACAGATTGCACCTCAGAGATGTGACGCCTTGAGGAAATGAGCTCACCTTTGGAGTGGTCATACCTTCCAGTCACTGGCTGGGAAACCATGGAGTGGCCATACCTTCCAGTCACTGGCTGGGAAACCATGGCGGGTGATGCCAGAGCACGTAACCACTTGTGGCTCTCCGTGTGGATGAGAAGCCAAGAAAGCCTTCCAACAGCTCCACACAAGCTGTGTGTAGCAAAGCACGAAGGTGGGACTTAGCAATATTATTAAAGTGATTCAGGCTGGCCAGGCAGGGCATCACGCCAAGAATTCCACGACAAAGATTACTATTAGATTGTGGAAGACATGAGTGTGCACGTGCGCACACACACACAGAGTATATATGTATATACATATATAATATATATATGTATATATTGACTAGATCTGGGATGCGGGAAAGGTAAAATAGCTTTAATTGCCAGATGCCCTGACAAATTGAGGGATGATGGGCTAGTTGATTTAGCAGAGGGAATGTCAAGACAAGAGAGTGTTACAAATAAACATGGGGGCTGGTTGGTTTAGGAAAGGAGCTGGCAGGAAACTGTCCTTAGGACAGCGTCTCATGATAGTGGGGCAAGGACGTGGTTGAGTCTTGAAGTGGAGTAGTGACTGGAAGGGATGGAGCATCATCACAGAGGCAATGGCAAGACCTTGGAGGGAGAGAACACTTTCCTTAAAAACCTTGAGAGGAACTTCACTGGAAGAGATACTTTTTCTAGACAGAGTCTCACTATGTAGAGTAGGCTGGCTTCAAACTCAGCAGGGATCCACCTGCTTCTGCCTTCCGAGTGCTGGGATTAAAGGCGTGCACCCAGCACAAGAAACAGTCTTCAGTACAGATCATGCTTGGCCATAAAATGTACATAACTTCGGAAAAACTTAAATTGGACAGAATTTTCCCTCTGGCTGTTACAGTTTGAATATATATATATATTCAACAAAACTCACATTGAGGCTTTTTTTACATGTGCAAATGTATAGTTAAAAGCAAATTATTTTAGCTTCTAAAATCCTGAATATTAAAAGTGAGCTGAGATAGCTCTTGTGACATTTAGCATGAAAATGCTAGACTGCAATTTTCATGACGAAATATCTTCAAATCACATCTCGTGAGTTTCGTATTTCACAGCAAAGCACCATGCTGAATATCATGCCAAAGATCGTGAGACCCACAATTCCAATACCAACAATTCCAATGAGCTGCAGCTTAACCCTGATTATGGTTTCAATTTTGTCGATGCAATTATTGTGGCCTGGAAGCTCCTTTGCACAGGTGGGCTGGACTTGTTCGGAGCTTTCTTTCCCACAGCACTGAAATGCTGAGTGGAAGGTGATGAGGATGCCATTGCCCCTTCCCCGGCCTTTAAGGTAATTGCTGTATGCCTCCTCATACGTAGTCTGTACGTGTCGTATAGCTACGTCCTTGCCTATAAAAGCAAACACTCCAGTGGTTACTTTGGCAGCAAATATCACCAGCAGACAGGTGAAAAATGATCCAAGCACACACTGTGAATCACGCATGGCTCCACAGCACCCGAAGAATCCCACAGACATCATCAGGGCCCCAGCTCCAACCAACACGTAGAGCCCTACATAGAAATACTCGGGGGACGTGTCCTCGGACGACAGTTCCTTTATGGCTCCTCCGAACCGGAACCATAGTCCAAATACAATGACCGCCGATCCGGCCAGCCAGAACAGCAGGTTGAAGTGAAGCAGCAGATACTTGATGTACCGCAGACCCCCGCGAAAGCACCCCATACTGCGACCCCGGCAGTGGGCTCCCGATTCACATTGAGGCTTTCTAAAAATTAATTTATTTTGATCTTATGTCTGTTTATGTGTACAATGTCTGTGCCTGGTGCCCAGGGAGGCCAGAGGAAGACATCACATAAGATAGTTGTGAACTGTATGTAGTGTGGGTTCTAGGAACTGAATCCTGGTCCTCTCTGTAAGAGCAGCAAGTGTTAGCCTCTAGTCTTGAGGATTTGGTTTTTTAAAATGTCTCACAGTCTGATTTGGAGCTCACACTCCTTTGGCAGCCTCCAGAGTGCTGGGGCTGTGGGAGTGCACCACTGTGCTAGCCCTGCTGTGGCTGAATCCTGCAACTCCATGAAGTTGGGAGAAGGGGTCTCCTGAGCTTGGTGAGGCTTCATGAATGAACTGAGGATCTCTCGTAGGAATATGTAGGAATAGGCTGGCTTCCACGAGGGCAGGCCATCATGAGCCAAGGTGACTCTCTTGCTCTTCAACATGGGCTCATTCGGCCTTTTCTGTCGTGAGTGAAAACACCATGGGCCTTCACCAGAACCCGAGTAAATGCCAGATACTCGAGTTTTGAGCTTGCAAGCCTCTAGGATAGTGGTCCAAATAAATCCCTGTTTCTGTTTTTAATATAAATTGTCCAGTCTTGAATACTCTATTATAGTAACAGAAAAACAGACAATGACTGACCACAGTGGATGCAGTTAGAAATTAATAATACATCATTTACAACTTCCATAATTACTCAGAAATGAGTTGTCCTATCTCTAGTAACTTATAGACTAAAGCAAACATCACAAAATACATTACAATATTTAAAAATGAATGATATTGGAAGCAAGATTTTAGTGTTTGACCCATAGGAAACTAAATGTAGAGGGAGAGGATATAATGGAACCAGGTGTCAGCGAGATGGAAGCAGCCACCTTTGAGAGCTGTGATGCACTGCTCCGGAAAATTGACAACGTCCATCAAAACTTGACAGGTACAAATCTTGCAACTATAAGAGAAAATATTGTGACAGCAATCTAAATGTGAAACACAATAATAAAAGTGTGTCTCACTTGGGACTACATGGGTGAGGGATGAAAACCACTGTTGACAGGAACTAAAATCATTGAAGTAAAGAAGCACAAAAGATACATGGATTTGCCTAGGAAGGGGAAAAAGACAAGAGCTCCTGAGTAAAC
>LOJH01060557.1:0-11109 GCA_001685095.1 Ellobius talpinus
CATTAGCTCTAGCTTCTTATTGGCTAGCTCTTATATCTTAATTTAACCCATTTCCATTAAACTGTGTATCACCATGTGACAGTGGCTTACTGGGTAAAGTTCTCAGTGTCAGTTTCTGGCAGCAGCTCTATGGCTTTTCTTGACTCTGCCCTTCTTTCTCCCAGCATTCAGTTATGTCTTTCCTTGCCTACCTAAGTTCTGCCTTGTTATAGAACCAAAGCAGTTCTTTATTCATTAATGGTAATCATAGCACACAGAGGGGACTCCCACATCACTACTTCTGCTTTGATATGCTAAATAGGCATTTCAGCCATTTCTCCAGTGTTTGAGATCTATCAGGCATTATATAAATTTCATTTAGTTGAAGAGATAAATAATGGAAAAGCTATAATCAATGTGAGAATATTATATTAATGTATCCCTTCTAGACAATCTAATAAAATTGTTAATCATCTTCATCTGATTCATGTGGTTCTCACATTGAATGACAGAGAATAAAGAAGAAAAACTGTATTTTAAATTGTTAATATTAGAGTGTAGGATACAGTTTTTTATATTTTAGATTCTTCAAATTGTTCACTCTTTCTTTTAGTATGGATTCTATAAACTGTCTAAACTTCTTCCTTACTAGTAAGAACAAAATGTGTGTTTGGTTCAGATAGATAGAAAGAAAATGGCAAACAATGTTTTGAAAATGAGGACTTTCTTTAAATGTCATATATCTTATGTACTATGTGACTAAAAATGTAATCAAACTACTTACAACTTTCTTTTATTTTTGTAAGCATTGTGTGATAGGAGAAGTTAAAAGAAATGTCTACTCACTCCATATGGGAAGGTCACTGACACATTCCTTAAAGTATTCCCTCCAAGCTTTGGAAAAGTTATGACTAAATTGGGGTTACATAGAGGGGCTTGGGAGTGGCTGAAAGAATATAGCATCACCAGAGTTCTCCGGGCAAGGAATGGCCAACTACACTGTGAAAGAGTCCCAGGTTTAGATCCCTGCTTCTATAACCTGACACAGAAAGGAAGGGATGCCTGATTATCACAGGATGGTTTGTAAACACCTTCAGACCTTTCTTTTCCCTCCATAAAGGAATGTATGTACTTAGGATTTCAGGAGGATGACTACAGCAGCTTTGATTTAAGACACAGTGGCCACATTCAAGCTGAGTAAGACAGGTGTAATACTGTACATCTCATTTAAATTTGTGCCCATGTGTGGTCTTCATCACTGTTGTCTTTTTTGTAGAATGGGGAGTCCTCACCCTCACCAACTAGTTTACATTTAAATTATGAGTTTATTGTGACTTGAAAGACCACAAATGTGAACAGACCATTTCTTAGTTGAATTTTCTTTCCTATGGCCTAAACATCGAAAACAATGTCAGGTGAATGGCAGAAAATTAGTGTTGTGGGGTTCCATATATACTTTTTCTCCTATTAGGAATAAACATGATCAGAAATGGTGATCAGGACAAGAGAGATGGAGAAAATGTTTTCCTGTGAAGATGGTCTATTTTCTTCTTCAAAATAAAATGAAACACATTATGAATCATTATGCAAAAGTTAAAGAGGCTTGAAACTAGGGGAGAATTCCAAAATAGGACACATTTAAAGTAGTTAAGTTTATAACTGGATAATCCTTTTTGAATTTCTAATGTATATTATTTCATTGTTTTGATACAGGTTTTACCATAAAGCCCAGGCTGGGGAGCTCATGAGTCTCTCACCTTAACTTTCAGTCCTAGAATGACAGGCTTGTGCTACCACAGCTAGTTTTCTTATTTTTTATTTGTCCTTACTATGGGGTACAAATGCTCTGCTTGGTTACATGCATACAATGATGCAATCTGTATGATTCATACATCTGACATCCTCTTTATGTAGTCTCACTTATGTTTTGCTTGATAGGTTTGTGTTTTGTTCTGTGGGGATTATGAATAACAGCATTACACATGTGTAAAATTTTAAAAAACAAATTCATCATAAAATGGTTAATGATTTAAAAAATAAAATCCTGGATTATTCTTGGCTATATGGTTTGATTGTGTTGGAATGTGAGATGATTGAGCTCCATAGACACACATTCTGCAGCAGAAGGGCTTGAGCTAAGTGGTATGAATGTCTGTTTAATCTCAAGAGTTCATTAAATAAGGCAGAAGAGCATTCTTGTTCTTCGTGCTCTCTTTCTTCCTTCATTTTAAGTACATTGACATGACCTGGCTAATGAGACTTGCCTAATCCCTTCAGTGTGACAAGTGGCACCCAGAAGTAAAATCTGAATCCCTTTTTCAGATAAGTAAATTGTTTTGATGCAAAATCATTTATTTTATTACCAGTGTCTTATCTATTGCATTAATACAGAGCAAATCATGGCCTCTAGTATATTGTCTATAACTAGTGGGTACAGAAATAGTTATGACTTTGTTAGAAGAGTCAAAAGGAAGAGAGGCACACTAGGCATACACAGGTGAATGTGCTTGTACCCATGTATGAATTAGGGCTTCATATACACATGTTTTTATATAAATGTTCAGTATTGGTTAGTATGCGCTCTAAGCTGCACTTGTGACCACCTCCTCTGTTGTCTCTGCCTTTCTGGACTGTGACTAATTCTGAAGCTTCCAACTGTGCTTCTATCCTTGCCCTCATTTGTTTCTATGTTGTTGTTGTTCTGCTGAGTTTGCAGTTATTCTCTCATTCATTTATTTGGGTTTTGCTCATTTTGGTGTAGGCAGAAAAAATTTAAAACATGACATCCATTATTTTTATGGCTTTGTTTGCAAAGTCCCTGTTCTAATGTTCTTTCAACATATTCCTGACTTCCTCTGAGGCTGCATCCTTGAGTTCTCTCTCTTTGCTCTCCCTTTCTCCCTTTCTTTTCTCCTCTTTCGTTTTTCTTCATATATCATTATTTTCCTCCAACCCAGATTCATCAGGTCCCATCCTATCCCTGAGTTTCATGTTGCATTTTTAATTTATGTTTGAGTTTCTAATGTTTTGTTGCTGTTTTGTGTTTTGTTTTTCATGTGTGTGTATGTGTGTGTCTTTCAATGAAATTTCTTTAACTTGGTTAAATAGTGAATAGTTGTTTGGATGTTTGTTTCTTGTTTGTTTTTTTCATGAGATGGAGTCTTATTTTTGAAAAGAAGACTCAGAAGGTGAAGAGAACATTAATGATCCCATTAGTTAAGGCTTGAGGCCTCATTGCTAACTCTTTGGAATATGGAATTGAGAAAGGAGAATAAAAGTTAATCATTCCATAAAATAACCTTTATTCTCCCTCCTTCTGCCCATACTGGGGTTTCATCCTACACCTCACCTGGGATACATGCTCTCCCAGGATGGGGTGGTAGCTGAATTTTCCCCTGCATTTTGTTTAGAACTACACATATTTAAATATTTCTCAATTTTCTTCAGCTAATCACCAATACTGTGAGTCTTCTATACATTTTTTGATTTTGCTTATTGAAACATAATTATTTTAAGATCTTATCAAATGCTCATAAGCTCAACATCCCACATATAAATAAATATCTACTAAAATATCCCATTTTACTTAATAATGGCAAAGTACTATGTAAAATGAGAGAATCGGTTTTAATGAATTTTCTCATATTTTACCTCATAAAGAATGTCTAATGCTTCTTTTAGGTACCTTTGTGTTACTGTGACCAAAGTCTAATAGAAAAATTTATTCTATTTCATGGCTTCCAAGGTTTAACTCTGTCATGGAAGCCAGAGTGTGGTAGAAGAGTCAGGAAGCTGAGAGACAGTATGCTCAAAGGACTGGGGGAAGACACAGTCCAAGGAAACATCCAGTTCCAGTTAGGTTTACTATCGTTGTAATGAAACACCGTGACCAGGGCAAGAGGAGAAAATGGTTTATTTGACTTATGCTTCCAAAGACAAATAAACACAGTTCATCATCAAAGGAAGTCAGTACAAGAACTCAAGTCTGATAGGAACCTGGAGGCATGAGCTGATGCAGAGGCCATGGAGAAATGTTGCTTACTGGCTTGCTCCCTATGTCTAGTGCAACCTGTTTTTTTTTTTTTTACAGAACCTAGGATGATCAGCACAGAGATCATACCACCCACAAGGGGCTGTGCCCTCCTCCATCAATCACTAACTCAAAAAGTGCTCTACAGCTGGATCTTGTTGAGGCATTTTCTCAACTGACTTTTCCTTTCAGAGGATTCTAGTTTATGTCAACTTGATATAAAGCAAGTCAGGACAATTGACTCCTTGTCAACTTAACAAACATATCACTGTTAAGCCATAGAATTTCCTTCCTTGTTCATACCCAATATCACACATTAACATCAACATTACCATATAAGACACTTCACAAACTCTAAAAGCCCCACATTCTAATGCATCTTATGGAGTCACTTTCTCAATTGAGGTTCCCTCCTTTCAGATGAGACTAACCTGTGTTAAGTTGACATAAATAGGACAGATCCTTAGTGACTTATTTCCCCTAGAAAAAGATGCCTCCTTTCTCATGCATCATCATAATAGTGAATCCATCAAATAATTCACTATATTACAGGCTTCATCAAACTAACCCCATTGATGCCCTTGGAGACACATCAAATGAACATGAGTTTCCTTGCCTGTTAGTCATTTCTCAGTTGGATCAATTTGACAGTCAAATTAATCTTTGTAGTGCGTCTGCATGAATTGTACTCTTAGTGACACTTAAGAAGAGTTTTCTTCAGAACCATCTGGAGTACCTGCAAAAGTAAGGGATATAGGTTTTCTCTAATTTATATCTGAGTGAAGTCCAAGATATTCAGTACCTAACCTCACCTCTGCTGAACTAAAGGACATGCTCTAAAAGCATAAAAAAGACTGCTTGCAAGTTCAAAATGAGAAGTACCTTTAATTTGAAATGGTATTTTGCAAGTGTTATGAATTATTTAAAATATTATCTTTCTTTTAGAGAGGCTATATCTAAAAAGAATCACTCATCCTCCATTAACAAAATTTTTTTTGTTTTGTGCTTCCAAACATATTTGTTATTTTTCACCATCATTTTTATATAAAGAAATATAATTTTGAACAAACTCTGGTTTTCATGAACACATTTTATTTGTTTTTAATGTATTAATCAGTCATTTACCTACTAAAATGCCATGGTTTAGAACATTCATCTATTCATCTGCTATATGGCAAGTTTTATTAAAGCCAATAAAATGCCTTGCACCATAGTCACAGAGACAGTCATGTATTTGAAAATACCACAGTTTAGAGAGTATTATACAGTTCTCTAATAATCAGTAAAATAAGGACAGATACATCATCCCCAGCCACATTCCCTGAGGAAACAAATTGAATTGGTAATGGGTAAGAAAAGGTAGTATGCACTTCGCAGATGGAATTTAGCTAAGAGCCCTACCATTCTGGTTTAAGACTTTAGTGTGTGCATCTACTTTTATACAGAACTAAGAGCATTTCAGGTGGCATCAGTAAGCATTTCTTGGGCTCTTTCTAAGACAACAGATCATTTTCATTATCCTATGCAAAGCATGTCCTTCTCTTTCTTTGGTGAGTAGCTCCAGGATACCTCTGTGATTTGGAAAATTGCCTCTTCCCGTGAAAGTTACAGTGGAGACCCATTTAAGCTGCCATTGATGTGATAGTCCTTAACTTTCTCCCCTGTGGTGCACAGAACTGTTGAATCAAGACACCCAGAGAGAAGGATTATCATCTTTAACAAGTAGGAATCCAACTGGTGCTGTCTTTCCGCTGTTTGTCACCAAGTCTTAACAAGGCCACTGATTAAGGTGCCCACCTCTGCCTGCAGATTTGTAAATTAAGCATTGCAGTCATATCAGTAATTCACTACCTGAGCTGCTTCTCCTAGAAGACACAGGAGAAGGAAGATTAGAACAATCTCTTACAAATGAAAATGAAGACAGGGTTAGTGGAAAGAAGAGGGAGAGAGAACAAACACATCTGAAAAGCAGAGTTTGAACTTGTCTCTTGGAAGGTATCTGCTCCTTTTGGTGGAGAGTGAGACTTCCACATATTCCAAGGGCATCCCAGGAGAAATCGCCGCAAGCTCCAAAAGAAGTGGATTTTGCATTATTTTTATCTGATACAGTATTCATTCCTTTGTGAACATAATTCTTTATAATATTGTTGTTTATTCCTAAGACAACCTCTCAATATAAAATCCTAAATGTAAAATAAGCAATGACAGACAGTTGCCACATAAATTCTGAGTCTTTCCTTAATATGCTGCAAAGAATACTTTGAGTATCTTATCTGTAACCGTTGAGTCCTGAAAGTTGAAAATATCATCACGCGTACAGATGATGTCTATCTCTTCATTTGTGCTGTGATATTTTACATGAAAATAAACTAGAGGATTAGACATTATGAAGTCAAAGGGAAACATGTCAAGGACATCACTCCAGCTGCTCTTCCAGAGGACCAGGATTCAATTCCAAGCACCCACATAGCTCTTCAAAATCCTCTGTAACTCCAGTTTCAATGGTTCTTTCAGGCATTTTTGACCTCCTCTGGAACAAGAATGCATGTAGTACAGACATACATACAGGAAATATACTCATATACATGAGATAGTTAAATAATAATTTTTAGAAAATCATACATATTTTGAAATAATGAAAATGTTATTGAATATTTTATATTTAAGAAATATATGCATGTCAAATCTTTAGTTCATTGTCTAAGTTTTTACCTTAAAATTATTGGGATGTCCCCTACTCAACTACAGGCAGTGCCTGGTAAAAGGCCAGGTAGTCTGCTTACGGACATGCTCCCCTCCCCCTTTCACTCCATACCTAGTCTTCAGGGTTGTCCACAGTGCTGCAACAGAATACCAGATGCAGCTTCCCTTACCCCAAATCCATGCCTCCTGTGGATCACAGAGACCATCCACTTCTGACCTCCTTCCCAACTCTCTTCTCTGCATCCCCACCTCTAACACCATGAGGCATTCCCTATGGACACACCAGCCAAGCAGGCCAACAAAACAAGGAACACACAGTCACCACATTCTCTGAAAATCCAGAGAGGAAACAGAAACCAATGAATGTAACACTCACCCAGCAAAGAAAATTCCAGAAATCATTACTGGATCTATAACCATGTACAACTCAGATGTATATATAACAACATAAGAACACAATAAATAACAGCCATAACAATATGTCTCCACCACAAGTCAGATATCCAACCACAACAGGACCTGGATATTCAACAGAGTGGAAGCATAAGAAAGACATTAGAAACAACTACATGAAGATGATAGAGGTCCTTAAAGAGGAAATGAATAAACCCACTTTAATAAAAGAAAGAAAAACAGGAAAACACAAACAACTGGAGGAATGCATAAGTGTATAAATACCTCAAATAAAGCTAGGAAAGCACATGAAATCACAAGAAATAAATAAATCCCATAAAGAAAGCCAAAGGGAAAAAAGGAAATGAATAATACTGTTCAAGACCTCAAAATGGAAACAGAACCAATAAAGAAAACACAAATGGAGAGAATTCTGGAAAAGGAGAATTTAGGAAGGCAAACAGGAACTGGAGAGGCAAACTTCAGCATCAGACTTCATGATGTGGAAGAGAGAATCTCAGGCATTGATCATATCACAGAAGAAATTGATGGACCAGTTAATGAAAATGTTAAATCTAAAAATCTCCTTGCATGAAACATCCAGAAAATCTGGAACACTATTAAAAAAACCAAACTTAAGGAGAGCAAGAATAGAGGAAAGTGAAAAATCCCAAAGGTACAAGAAGAATTTTAAAAAAGGCCAAATAGATTGGACCAGAAAAGAAATAATCAAAACATTAACATACAGAACAAAGAATATGAAAACCTTCAAGAGAAAAAGGTAACATAACAAAGCAGACATATCAGAATCACATTTGACTTCTCAATGGAGACTCTAATAGCAAAAAAAACCTTAGATAGATGTACCATATACTCTAAGCAACAACAAACTCCAGCAACACTTCAACACTTTCAATCAATTACTATAGATGGAGAAAATAAAACACTCCACAATAAAGCCAAATTTAAGCAATATCTGTCTACAGATCGAGCCCTACAGAAAGTGATGGAACTAAAATTGCAAAACAAGGAGGCTCAGTATACACAAGAAAAGACAGGAAATAATCTCACACCAACAAAATCAAAAGAAGAGACACACACATGTTCACACACACATATACATAGAAAGAGCCAGAGAGGGAGAGGGGAGAGACAGAGACAGAGAGAGAGGGAGAGAAAGAGCAAGAGAGAGAGAGAGAGCAAACCACCACTAATAACAATAAATTACAAGAATTGCAATCGTTGATCATTGATATCTCTCAGGATCAATGTTGTCAATTTTCCAACAACAAAAAAACACAGGCTAACAGGATGACTGAGAAAACAAAACCCATACTTCTTCTGCAGACAAGAAACAGACATTGACACTAAAGAGTGACATTATAAAATGTTGGAAAAATATATTCCAAGCAAATGAACCTAAGAAGGGAGCTTGTGTAGCCATTTTAATATCTAACAAAATAGACTTAAAACCAAAATTAATCAAAATATGTGCAGAATTACACTACATACCTCATCACAGGAAAAATCAACCAAGATGACATTTTTTTTCTTATTATTGTAAATTTTTTATTCATTTTACATACCAACCACAGTTCCTCTTCCCTCCCTTTTCCCGCTCCCCTAATCTCACCTTCTAATAATGTCTGTCTTAGAAGTTGAAGGGTGTTTCTTGTATGAAGCAGGCAGTTGGCTCATGTTTCTATATCCATTCTATTCTATTAGCCTATGTCTTTTTATGGGCAAATTGTGTCCATTGATATTAAAGGATATTAATGACGAGTGATCATTAATTCCTGTTATTTTTGGTGGCAGTGTGTGTGTGTGTTTCTCCTCCTTTGGATTTGCTGGTGTGGAATTACCCATTGTCTGTGTTTTTGTGGGTGCAACTAACTTCCTTGGGTTGGAATTTTCCTTCTAGTACTTTCTGCAGGGTTGGATCTTTGGAGAGGTATTGTTTAAGTCTAGCTGTGTCATGGAACATCTTGTTTTCTCTGTCTATGGTGATTGAAATTTTGCTGGGTATAGTAGTCTGTCTTGGTATCCATTGTTTCTTAGTGTCTGCAGAATGCTAAGGACCTCCTGGCTTTCAGAATTTTGACTAAAATGGCAGTTATTATTCTGATGGGTCTGCCTTTATATGTTACCTGGCCTTTTCTTTCTTTTTTGTAGTTCTTAATATTCTTTCTTTATTCTGTATGTTTAGTGTTTTGATTATTATATTTTGAGGGGACCTTTTTGTTATAACTTATTTGATGTTCTATAAGTTTCATGTATCTTCATAGGAATTTCCCTCTTTAAGTTAGAAAAAATTTTTTCTATGAATTTTGTTGAATCTATTTTCTGTGCCTTTAAGATCATACTTTTTCATTCTTCTATTCTTATTATTTTTAGGATTGGTCTTTTCATGGTGGTTCAGATTTCTGGGGCATTTTGTGTTATGATATTTGTAGCTTTAATGTTTTCTTTGACCAATGATTCTATTTTCACTGTGGTATCATCAAGGCCAGATATTCTTTCTTCCATCTCTTCCATTCTGTTGGTTATAATTGTATCTGTAGTTCCTGTTCCTTTTCTTTATTGCCTCTATTTCAATTTTCAAGTCTTGAACTTTTTTCTATCAACTTTTTGTTTTGTTTTTCTTGACTTTCTTTAAGGTATTTACTGATTTTTTCCACTTTTTGTATGTCTTTTCCTTGATTTCCTTAAGGGAAATTTTCATTTCCTCTTTAAGGGCCTTTATCATCTTCATAAATTTATTTTAGGGTCACTTTCTTCTGCTTCTTCTGCTTTGGGATGTTCAGGTCTTTTTGTTGTACACCCACTATGTTCTGGTGGTGCAAATTCCTCTTGATGTTGTTGACTGCATTCTTGCATTATTGTCTACGTATCTCTTCCTCTAATTGGTACAATCTGTGCCTGTGCTTCCAGGGCCCTCAGAATCCAAGATGGATGGTTGGGTTTGTTGAGTAGAGTGTGACTTTTAGGTTACTGGGTACAATGGGTGGGTTTGGGCCCCCTGCCAGCAGGAATTTTGCCTGCTGAATTTCTAGTGGAGCTGTGATGATGGGGGAGGGGTAAGAAATGTACTTTAAAACCTAGGGCCTAGAGATGGGACTCTTCACCTTGGAGACCTGCCATTAAACTCTTTGTCCAATCAGTGTATGTGTCATCTGTGTCTCCGGGCCTACTGATGCTTCAGTGGATAATCCCATGATGACATTTCAATTGGTACCTTGTTTTGCTCAAGTACAAGAGCACCCACTTATGTAAAAGAAACACTAGCATGACTTAAATCATATATTGATACTTATACACTGAGAGTGGAAGACATTAGTACACCAATATCACAAAATTGGACAGGTTAACAAGACAAAAACTAAACCTAAACTGGAATTAACAGAAATACTGGAACTAACAGACATTATAAACCAAATATTTACAGAACATTTCCCCCAAACACAAAAGAATATACCATCTTTTCTGCAACTCATGGAACAGTCTCCAAAATTGACCACATACTGGAACACAAAGCAAGTCTCAATAGATACAAAATGATTGAAACAACTCCCTACATCCTATTAGACCATTATGGACTAAAGCTGGATATCAACAACAGCAGAAAGCTTACAAAACTCATGGAAACGGAACAAGTGTCTGCTAATGAAAAATTGGTCAAGAAGTAGATAAAGAAAGAAATTAAAGACTTTCTAGAATTCAATGAAAATGAATTTAAAACATACCCAATCTTGTGGGACACAAAGAAAGTGGTGCTAAGGGAAAAGTTCATAGCAGTAAGTGTCTGTATTAAAAAAAAAATTTCTAACAAATTTAAAACACACCTGAAAGCTCTAGGACTAAGAGAAATAAGAGTACCCAAGAGGAATAAATAGCCAGAAATTGTAGTGATGAGGCAAGCAGGCCTGCTTTTCATTCTGCCCAGCTCCCAAATGGCTAGCTTATACCCCGAAATAACAACACAAAAATTGTATTCATTTAAGCAC
>LOJH01060558.1:0-11109 GCA_001685095.1 Ellobius talpinus
AGGAAAATGGGAGGAGGGGAGGAGGTGGAAATTTTTAATATTTTAATAAATTATTTTAAAAAAGTCAAATTTTTAATCATACTGTTTAGTTGACAATTTCGGCTGACACATTACGTCTAAAGGTCAATTAAGTCTTGTTCTCTTAGCTATGGTAATAATAATAAAATCTTTATTCAGCTTTGATTAAAACCATCCAGTGAGATCATCTTCCCTGTCACATGGTGATAAATGCACATTTGTATGAAAAGTTATACAGGAAGTGAAATTGTGTAATAGTTATTTTCATGAAAGTTACTACCATAAAACTACTACAAATATTGTTGTATAATAACAAAATTATAATGCTAGAGTAAAATTTTATTTCTCGTGATCTTGAAAATTATGAGAAATCAAAGTCCTGATTTCTATTTGAATTGTACCAATTAAATGACATAAAAATATCTTGTACTTTTCCAGATATTAGTGTAATTAGCAAAGAAGCAGGTGCCATTCTTTATGGGTACACACCCAGTGCTGAATGAGAAAATTACAATAAATAACTCAGTCCAGGTGTCCACATGAAGCCACTGAGATTCTCAAGTGGAAAAGTTTCAAAGACATATAAAGAAATTGCTAACTTTTAAAAATGATCTTTAACTTATAATAAAATTATCAAGACCAAGAATAATGATTTTAGAACAATGATATTTTGAAAATATCCATCTCTTAGGATTCTTTTCCTCCTATTGTATTACCTTATCCAACCTCAATATGAAGGCTTTTGCCTTGTCTTTTTGTATCTTCTTTTGTTTTATCCTGTTTGGCTCTTGTACTTAGAGGCTTGGTCCTTTCTGAAGAAAAACTGAGGGGGGTGCATTGGGGGAGAATGGAGTAGAGGGAGTGGAAACTGTCTCTGGGATGTATTATATGAGTGAGCAATCTCTTTTCAATTAAAATAAATAAATATCATTTAATCCATAAAATGATTTTAGGTAGGATCAATTTAAATATATTATTGATTTACATTTCATCTTATAATACATTTATAGCTTGTTCTAAGAGGCCACTTGTTTGTTCCTGGATGCTCAGCCCCAAAATAATCACACAGAAACCATATTATTTGTAATACTGTTTGGCCAATAGCTTAAGTGTATTTCTAGCTAACTCATATCTTAAATTAACACATATCCCTTAATCTGTGTATAGCAACGAGGCTATGGCTTACAGGGTAAAATTCTGGCGTCTGTCTCTGGCTTCTCCCAACTCCACCATTTTTCTCCCAGCATTCAGTTTAATTTTTCCTGCCTACCTCTGTTCTGCCCTGCTATAGGCTCAAGCAAGCTTTCTTTATTCATTAATGGTAATGACAGCATACATCCACATCAATAGTTCAAGATTGTAACAACATATCTTTTAGAGCAAATTAATGCAACCCTGAACACTGTCAAGAGCAACAGGATACATACACATACACACACGCGCACACACGTGTGCACACACACATACATGCACACTTCCATATAATGATGTTTCTTAAAAACCATCCTGATCTTGTGTTTTAACAAGACTCAGAATTCACATCAAAATTTTTCTAGGAAATTTAAATACAGAAGTCTAGAATGCTTGTCCTACAAGATCAACACTTTACTGGGCAAGATTATTGACTGTAACAAAAGAAATTATCTGAGCCAACAAAAACAGGAAAAAAATACACGTTTGGAAGTTCAGAGATTCAACAGATACATAAGTGTATCTGAAGATTCTACTCTGCAATGATGACTGAGTCAAACCTACATTGATATCCTACACAGAGAAAACCAGGCCTGCACATTACTGCAGGAGATAGAATACTGCAACATTCCATCTGTACCGTGGATGCTATGAATTTTGGTAGAATGAACTCTAAATTTTTACTTATATATCTTATATATGCAGAGTTTAAAGGAAGAACATTTGCTTGGAATGGGCTGGGTTAGGCTCGCTGAGCCCACCATGTATTGTAGGCAGAAGAGCAAACTAATGCTTCCTGCTTCCTTCCTTCTTTTCAAATGCCCCTCTTTCCTTCCCCATCCCCATCCCCATCCCCTTCTCTCTCTCTCTCTGTGTGTACCTCTCTCTTCTTTCTCATGTAAAGTAGATTTAATCAGAAAGCCAATCTGAAGGAATCCAAAGGAATGAAACAATTGATAATATTCCCCCTCAGTGTGCCTCACAGACAGAAGAGATGGCACCATTGCCTGGAAATGTGTTTACTTAAAATGACTTTGATAAATGTTACTAGTATCTTCACAAAGATTTTCTATGCCCATTAGAGGACAATTAGAAAAGATAAATAAGCAAACAGAAGGGATAGGCAGAGTAAGTTATCCTTTCAGAAACAATAAAACATCTTACCTTTTATACTTCAAGATTTTAAAAAATTCAATATAGTGATTTATGTAGAAATATTTTATACTTTATAGCGCAATAAAAACAATTTTAAAAAGTTCAAAAAATGTGTCACTTGTATCTTTGGAAGTATAACAACTTATACACGTAATATGGAGATAAATGTACAGTTGGATATGTATCTGATCTCCAAGGATCAATCTTAAATATGTTATATATCCATGCTGCTCCTTGGTAAGTGTCACTGACTGGTAGAAATCCACCACATCATTCTGCCATCATCACCACAATCCATCCCCTCTTATTGCCATGCAAGGATTTCTGCTCACATCTTTCCTACTGTAAATAACCTTGCAATGACCATGATTGTAGAAAATGTTCTATTGTTCTTTAGTCGGAAATCATGAGACCAGAATTACTTCAAGATCAGTATCAGTTACGAAATTGCTTCTGAGATAGACATTTGAGATTGTTCACCACAGATCAACACATGACACACGAAGAGAGAATGAGGAAGCTGCACAAGTCTGCAGAGTGACCAAGTTAGGACTCAACAACAATGTGAACCACAGATGACCCGCCAGGAGGTTTTCAGAATAGGAAGAAGTCATCGGCAAGCAAATACAACCAGTATCCCATTTTACTTTCTCTTCCTCATTCCATCTACTAATGTTAAAATCCTATCCAGTCTTCAAAAGATAACTAAAATATTGGGACTCATAAGAACCATGTGTGGTAGTACCAAAGAGTTCCACAATAGCCTGGAATGGAATATAACAAAGGTTTATTTATTCGGGGATAAACTCACAGTAAGGGTAGCAATCTGCAATCCTCTGTGTTCACTGGGAACTGGAACCAAATCCAGCAGAAAAGAGGGCCCATGCATGCTTTTCATCTGTACTTAACAGTACATAAGACTACGACCCAAGTGGGCCAGTGTCTTAAACACTATTGGCTGAAGGAGTTCCCACAACACCTCCACTTTTGTCTAAATATGAGAGTTCTAAGCCCAATATAAAACTATATAAAATAAGGACAAATATCAAGTATTATCTAGCAAAAGAAGAGGCAAAAACATACATTAAAATTAGAATTACAACCAGCAGGAATAACATCAAATAAAAAACATATGCTAAATGTTTCAATAGTTATCCTATCCTAAGGAGTCTCAGGCTTATATAAAATGGCTTGACTAAGTCATGAGTATCTATTACCACATAGTTTTCAACCCCATCAAAGGCCTGAGAAGGGAAATAATATTACCTAAGGAAATAGGAAGTACAACCAGGCTGCTTCCAAAAAGTACAAGAAATGACAGAGACAACTGGCTACCGCAGCAATCACTCAATGTCTCATTTGCAACATTGGGGCATCCAACTTTAGCTAAGACCTAGAGTATCTGACAGATCATTTTCAGAATCAGGAAAATTTGAAAAATTGTCTTCCCTGTCTTGGAAAGGTTTGGCAATTGTTTTCTTGTATCTTGCTTGTCCAGTTTAGACAGTGCATCTTGTCAGTAGTTGAGGCAGGGGCAGTTCTTTGCCCAAAGGCCAGTTTTCCCAAGAAGAAAATAAGCTCCAAGTGGAGTGCAACCATCTCTGAGGAACTGATCTCAGCCTGAATATTAATTTATTCATGTTTTCTTTATCACTGTCTCATCTTCCATGAATGTGGATTTTTCTATACATGCCTACATTCTCCTTCCTCTTATTACCTACTTAGTATTCAAACAAGTCACTTTTTTTCACCACTATCTTTCTTTAACTGACCAAAGAAAATCATTTAATTTTTATAAATGTATTTTTAATTTTATAATATAATTTTTAAAAATATAAAGGAGCACATAATAAATTAGAAGGTAAGAATCCTACCCATCTACCATTTATATCCAATATGTTCGAAGAACAGCTTGCTATTCAAGGGATTTCTCCCGTAAGTTTCTGTCTTGTCATCTCTTAGATTATAAATATCTCTCCAATGAATATCTTTCATAATCAATGGAATCAACTACTATAATGTAAAGGATTTAAGTTCTTATGTGGTTTAATGACATTCATATTCTCTTAACTAGGGTACCCTTTTATCAGTCTTTCTGCTTTCTGAATCTGGTCAAGTCTTCATCCTTGCAAACCAGTCATTCCTACACAGCAACTATTTCACACCCATCTTAGAGGTAACACCATTCTTAGTCTCCATTCTTAGATATTCTAAGCTTCATTCTGATGGTGTGTATTGACCACCATTTCTTAAGACTTAATGCTCATTGAAATATACAAATTGCTGGTTCTTCATCTCTGCTTCTCTCAGCTTCAGAACAGCCAGAGATAATGCCATTGTATGACACAGCTAACCACAGAGAGCTAGTTACTCCTCAAACAAGCAAGAAGACTAGCCTATCAACAAGGACATGATTAAATTGATTAAACATCATCAATGATTGTTCTGTCTTCTCCATGGCAACTGTAAATATCAATACTTCCGACTTCTCCTGCTGTACATTCCACACCAATGTCCTTGCATATATACTGTCTCTTAGTAAATGGTGTATTCCTGCTACAGTACGATCACATGAGACAGCTGACTTTACAAAGGAGGTATGTTCTTGCCACACTTCCTTAAAACATCTCAGTAGGTACTCAGCACAAACATGTGAATTTTCTAACCCATGTCCTAGTGTCTCTTCATGGCTCCATCTCCAATCACCACCTTAACTGGGCTGCTCACTTTTTCCCAGAAATGAGATTCTGATTTTATAACTCCAAGTTTCAATGTAAGAATATTTATTTATATACTGTATAATTTTTTCTGGCCCTTGTTTTCATGAGCCAGCACTTTGATAGAAATAATTGCTTCTACAGTCATA
The DNA here is from genome assembly GCA_001685095.1 of Ellobius talpinus. Lineage (NCBI taxonomy): Eukaryota > Metazoa > Chordata > Mammalia > Rodentia > Cricetidae > Ellobius > Ellobius talpinus. The sequence goes on from LOJH01060558.1 coordinate 5,231, forward strand.
TTTTCACAGAATATTACAAAATGAAAATCCCTGTTAAGATACTGATTGTGTAGATTTGCAGGGATTTATGATGTCTCATTCTATCATAGTTAACTGTGAGTTGCCAAAGTTGTCTTCTCAGCTCTGTACACTAAGATGCCTGAAAACGTGTTTTGCATAAAACATAAACTCAATAAGCATTTGCTAAATTGAATTTTGGGACACTTAGCAACAGGGATATTTCAGAGGTACAGATTATTTTGGGTGATCTAATCACCCTCTATCATAAAACACAGCTATGCCAAGAAGGAAAAAAGTACTTTTATGTCTGACATATTTTTATATTCACTACAGCTACTTGTTAGTCAGAATTACTAGGAAAATAATGTGTGCTTTTACCATGAACTATAATTTCGTAGACTATTTCCTTCTACTCAACCATATTTGTTGAGCTTCTCTGATCACAATCTTCAATGATAGATACAGAGATTATTGATGTGTTGTATGGGAATGATAGTGGTGAAATTCTCGTCTTCAGAACTGAATGCCACACACGGTCCTTTGCAACAAACCCAGGCACAAACATCTCTGTGGCATGATGAGAAGATTTTGCAGCACACGGAGCACATGGTTCCCAGTTGCAATGCGCTCCATTAATTAAACAGGTCTGCCTGCTCATAATTTAATTCACTGAAAGAATTCACAAGAGGGATGGGAAACTGGGTTCCCTTGCTTCCCATAAATGTAATTGACATAATGAGCAGCTTTCTTCTCTTTTGAGTCACCAAGCCTTACAGTAATACCTGACTCACACAATAGCAAGCTGTCTCCGAGATCTACAGAGAAATAATTTCCTGAGTGCAGTTCACCTCTGTGTAGATAGATATCATATGGCATCCAAGACTTCAGAGATAGAGCAGATGAAAAAGATCTCAATGACCATAGTGGGTGGCCTGGTAAAACCTGAGTTAGGTAATTCACATCACATGAGCTACACCATTACCTTTCACTCTAAGTATTCTCAGAAAGGACTTACAATTTTTGAAATGAAAAGGAAAATACCTTTGAGATTTTTGTCATCATAATCTCCTTTTGTAGGTGAAAAGATGAAAGGTTTGCAGAATTTAGCAAATTAATAAGGCTCGTGTTGCTTAAAAAATAGAAATTTGACTTCACATTCATGCCTTCTAGTTTCTAATGCTATGATTCTTCAGCTATACAGTTCTAAGTTGGCCTAGCACTTCCAACTAAAAAATGATTATAATAGATAATACATATACAACCAATAAATGAGTAGAAAGGGGCTGAGAAACCATGTTTTTATTGAGACACTCATTTTTACCAGAACTTTAATGTATCTCTATTCCTGACAACAATAAGAATGGAAAACAAAATTCTCAATCTCTTCCAGGATTACAAATCTCCTTTGTTTTTCTAATTAATTTTGAAATGGTATTGTTAGATTGTTAAGACACCCACTCAACGAGGAAACATGAATCTCACTTTTATGATGCACTCAGTTCACCCACTCTATCACAGTTCAATTTCACTTTTATTTCTCCAATTCTGCTTGCTGTTGGTTGGATTTTCCCCCAGTTAATTATTTGTAGCCTTTTTATGTTTCAAGGACAATCCGTTACTTTCGTTCCTGGGCTACACTCTTCAGAGTGATAAGGAAAAATAACTAGGGAGCAAATAAATGTCATTTTCTACATGTTATATAAAGTATTTGTAAAACAGTAAGCCATGTTCAAGTATTTTTAGAATTGGCCACTTAAGACTTTAATATCTGGTGCTGAGAAAAATAACTCTTTGAAAGCTTTCATTTTATATCCGAGCGATAAAGATTTCAGCACCTACTGATAGGTTGTGAACATTTGTAAGTGAATAAAACGAAATGACAAATGCCTACCCATGTTTAAGACATAATATTTTAGTGACTTCTTTATTTATCAAATAAAAATAGAATCCTGAGCTAGTCCTAAATTGCCTTAGCTTTTATTATTCCTATATCTCACGTGGTGAGAAATACCAGTCTATAGAAAGGTATGTTTTCCTCAGATCACTTTATTGTACAAATCTCTAGATGCTTAATTCTATTTCTAAGAGGGTATTAGAGACCACATGTGTACATCTACATATTAGCATGGGGGATATTCTGCCCTTCCTTAGATAGATGATTTAGTAATGCTAATCTATAAAAAAGATCCATTAATTGTGTGTGCGTGCGTGTGTGTGTGTGTGTGTGTGTGTGTGTATGCCTGTGTGAGTTTATGCATTCAGGAGACTAAGGAAGTCAGAAGAGGCCATCACATCCCCTAAAATTGTAGTCACAACTGGTTGTGAGTTACCACACGGATACTTGAGACCAAACCTGGGTCCTCTGCAAGAATAATAAGCAATATACAGCTAAACCATTTCTCCAGCCCCCAAAGATTGATCTTGTTTTTGTTGCTTACCATTGTCTCTGTCTTCTGATCCATCACTTCATTTTCCCTAACATCTTAGGCCTTTCAAAGCTGGAAGCTCAGAGAGTGAATGACAGAACAAACAAAACGGTATCTCCAGAAGAGTCTGGAATGAAACTCCAAAACCGGGATCTAAGAAAGGATTTCTGGCCTAATTAGAGAAGAAAATGTACCATAGACTAAATGATTTTACTTTCCAAACTCACACGATAACTTTCAAAAACAGATTCCTGGTGGGGTCCTAGGACGAGATTGGTGGCCGTATGAGAGGAGGAGACAACAAAGATCTGTTTCCCCATTTCTCCTGTGTGAGGACACAGAAAATCAGGAGTTATTTCACCAGAAGTTGTTCATTCTGGCACCTTGGATTTGAACTTCTGGAACTGTGAGAAATGAACCTTTGTTGTTTAGGCCATCCAGGGATGTGTTTGTGATTTAGCCTATACTGGCTAAGATGATATTCAGTGAAATAAGTCAACATAACTTCTCTGAGCTGAGAAAGAGCAAGGGTACTCAGGTTAAGAAATAGAATAACAGAAATTTATACTGAGAGTAGTTGTTGAGTCTTACAGTCCACTTCTCTTCCTGCTTCCTACATCATTTTTTCTGGAAAAGTGTATCAAGAGTTAAGATATGAAAGTCTAAATAAGGCTATGAGTATGAAATAGAAAATAACTATCCCATCATCCACTAGAACATGGAAAGAGAAAAGTAACAACCTTGCAGAACTCTCTGGGAATAAAGACATGCTGTCGAGAATATTACATGGTGTAAAGACACCTGTAGTCTGAGATGATCCTATAGAGTGCACAGGTTGCCTACAGGGTCCCTGAAGAGCATCCCATGCTTCCACATCCTCAGGAAAGACACCTTATTAGCACAGCAAAGCCACAGGCTTGCAATAAATAAGGAAAGGCGATTCAGATGACAGTATGGCCACTTCCTTATTTCATATGGTTTTATGGACCCTCAGACAATGGTCAAAGGACCAGAGAAAACAATGGTACCTCTAATGGTATATTCAGGGACAGCAGTGTACTCCAACAAACAAGACCAGATTGCACCCTCTTTCAGTATTATTATAACATAACCAGAATTGAAGAGCAATCATAAGAATAAAAAAGAAATTAGACTGGAATAATACTGAATTGACTACATAAAAATAAGAGGAACATGAAGGACTCAAAATACCTATGAATTTGAACTATGAAGACCTATATACACAATGCTTGTTCCTATAAATTGGGTATTCATTCCAGATATGTGTTTTCTAAATAGAAATACACACCATAATCAAGGGACTTAATAGACTTCAAAAGCACTATGATTTAAGAATAAATCCCATGGTAGACAGGGAAATATAAGAATTACAGTGTAAGATAAAGCCTGTCAGACAAAATTTTAATAGTATGTTAATGCTATATTAAGATAATTTCATTTTTTATACCATTAGAATAATGAAGCTACTTTTGAGTTTCTTTGAATGAGGTAATACTATCACATCTATAATTCAAGTTACTGTTTTAAATGAAAACTATAGACAGGAATTAAATGCAAAGATAAGTGTTTCATTCAAGACACAATAACACTTTTCCTGACAGAAAATGATAAGGCAGATAATAAAATAGTAAAAGTAAACATGAGAGTTATTACGAAGATGAAATTATCAATATCTGAACTGTCTGGTGATCAATTATAGGAAAAAAGTCATCAAAACATTTCAGAGTTTGAGAGCTGGGAGTGCACAAGTGCCTGTTAAAGGCATTCACAGCATAGCTGTATGATAAAGAAAACTCTTGCTGATGGTTAAATGATGCCCTGAGATTAAACATGTTTAGTTTTAAGTGTTGACCAGAAGTTTGAGATGACAACTCGTAAAAGGAATAGGGGAACCTCCGTGAGGGCACAGCTGGATAAAAAAGAAGGAATTGATGGATTCGAGTGACTGGAAGAAGAGTGTCCAATGCTTAAGGACCAAGTAGGGAGAAAAAGTGGCAGAGAACTCAAGCATTGAGGTCACTAAGAAGTTAAGGCTCATAGTGGCTGAGGACTCATCCTGTCCTCAGGCCTGTGGGGTTAATACAAAAGATTGCTCATCCTTGGGAGCTGTGTCTCATCTGTGATAATAAGGTCATCAAATGTTGCGTGGTCATCTGAATTTCCCACAGAGTATTTTTATGAGGGCTTTTTGTTGGCTTCTTTCCCTAGGTTATTTTTCTCATTTGTTTGTTTTAGTTGCACTTTCTATGCAGAGGGTTGGGTCCTACAGGTTTCAGAGTCTTCCAAACAGTTTTCCACTCTACGGAGACTAAATAGAGGCTCTGAAGTAGCTACACTTGTGGGAATTCCGAGATCTTTTTATAGGCAGATATTTTAGTCAGATGGAGTTGAGAATGAGCTTCCAGTTAACAAAGTGTGCCGTGGAGCAGCGTGATGACAACAGTAGGGCACACATCCTGAGTCATCAGTCCGTTAACCATTCAGCATCCAGATGGCTGCAAATGGTTTTAGAAGGAAAGGAAAAAAAACTTATGTTAGCCAAATTTTTGTTTGTAACTTGCTGCATCTGGAGGGTAAAGACACGCTGGCTGTGACTGCATCTGATCTCCTTCCTTCATTCCTCCTGGGAGGAGAATCAGGTCACAGACGCCAGGATCATTTTCAGTGGCTAGAACACTGAGTGGTATTTAAAGAAATGAGGACAGAAGCGTGCATGTGGCTTTCTCAGACTGACTCCACCAATAGAGTCAGTTATGCCCATCAACAGTGTTTGGTTCTTTGGATAGAACCTTCCCTGGAATCTAATAAATTTGTTGTGTGATGTTTTACTCTTTTGGCTTCCTTTTTGGTGGGGCCTACCTCCCAGCTCCCAAATAAATCATACGCAGAGACTTATTCTTAGTTATGAATACCCGGCCTTAGCTTGGCTTACTTGCCAGCTTTTCATAAATTATCCGGTTTACTATTTACCTCTGGGTTTTTCTTCTTATTTATTTATTTATATTTACGTTTATTTCTTTATTTATTTTGGTTTTTTGAGACCGGGTTTCTCTGTAGCTTTGGAGCATGTCCTGGAACTAGCTCTTGTAGACCTGGCTGACCTTGAACTCACAGAGATCCTCCTGCCTCTGCCTGCCAGAGTACTGGGATTAAAGGCATGCATCAGCACTGCCCCACTTCTTTCTGGGCATTTATGTTTTTAACTTCTGTGTATTTTACTTACCTTCTCTCTCCGTGGCTTGCTGTGCAGCTGGGTGGCTTGCCCCAGATATCCTTCTCTCCTTGCTCTTGGGTTCCTCCTCCTCCCCTCAGATTTTTCCTTCTATTTCTCTCTGCCTGCCAATCCTGCCTATCCTTGCTCCTGCCTCGCTATTGTAGGACCATCAGGTGTTCTAGACAGGCAAAGTAACACAGCTTCACAGAGTTAAACAA